>JBBMEF010000018.1:10864465-10897338 GCA_037832685.1 Sicyos baderoa | reverse complement strand
TAGATATTGAGTTAAAATTAAAATAAGTAATAAAATATATATTGATCAAACATATTTACTAAATGAAGAGTACATTTTAAAAAAAAAATGAAAAATAGAAACTCAGCTTTACTTAATCCTTCCACCAAACAACAGTCAGTTTTACTTTATCCAGCTTAACTTAATCCCTGCACCAAACACATATTAACTTAATCTCCAGACTAACTTAATACTCAGACTAACTTAATACCTATTAACTTAATTTTAATCCCTCCACCAAACACACCCTAAGAGATTACATACCTAATCAACTTTTTGATTTTTCTCACTAATACCTAATCGATAACAGATAACAAACCTCAATGGTACTACCCGAAGACTTAAATGAATCGGTATCATTATTTTTTTTTTGTTTTGATATATGTGATTATCTGAACAAGCTTACGCGCACCTCGACTAATGTCAGAGGACATATCGTTTGACCCTACAACATTTGAATGTCAAGGAAACTTATAGAAAATTAATCATAGGTAGGTGACTACCATAGATTGAGTCCATCACCTTTTGCACCTCAAGATCTTCTTTGACCACTTGAGCCACTCTATAGTGGTTGGATACACTCTATGGTGGTTGAATAGGCATCATTCTTAAGAACAACCAAGATCGAAATGATAATTTGCGCATAGCTTCTCGATCTATGACATTAAAAAATAAAAATAGAATAAAAATAAATAGTTCTACAACAATTGGGAGTGGAGGTTTGAACTCATAAATTTTTGCAATGAGAGTACACTAATATTATTGAGTTATTGTTTTCGTTATATGAGTTTGCAATGAGAGTACACTAATATTATTGAGTTATTGTTTTCGTTATATGAGTTTGCAATGAGAGTACACTAATATTATTGAGTTATTGTTTTCGTTATCGACATAAAAAAGGTGGTTAGTTACGAAAGGGCTTAATCGATCTAATCGTACTTGCACTTTCACAACCTTATAGTCTTTGATATTTCCAACCTTGTAAACAAGGTCCCTTTTCTATCCTCGTAGTAGGAGATTTTCTGATGTTTTGTGTTGTAAACATGCAGTCATCTGCTGGTAAAAATGTGGTTATATATATATATATGCAGTCATCTCCGGAGTAGAGTTCAAACATGTAATCTCTTGTTTACTAGGTCGTATTTAATGCCACTAGAGTTCTACTCTTTTTGGCTATATATACTTCGATTTGTTTTGATTTTCAAACGAAATTAAATTATCAAACCAAACCTTCTCGTTTTTCTCCAAATTTAAACTAAGATGTTCGCGTTTTGTTGTTAAAATCTAACTAAATATACTAGATCGATTCAGTTTGCTCGATTTTCATTCCTAGATGTGTGAAATTGAAACGATATCTTATTAATGTACATGCCAATTGTTTAAGAGATTGTATGATTTTGGATAGTTTTACTTCGTTCTTTTTAATTCAATACTATTTGAGAATGAAGGACTCGAACTCGTATTTGATTATTAGGTCGTACTTAATGTCAATTGAGCTCAACTCTTTTTATTGTTTATTTACTTCGTTTTCCTTATTTATTTAAATGTTTTTCTTACAGATTATTTATTTAGAAGTTAAATTCTGAATGTTAATTGTTAAAAATAGTAATGAATTATGAAGCTAATTTAAATTATTTCATTTTAATTTTGAAGTTTGTTTCAAAATGTTCCCCAAAGTTTTTATTATTATTTTTTACTCTTTAAAGTTTCTTAAATATGTCTAAATTTTCAAAATTATATCTAATTCTGATATATATGTATATTCAAACAATATTAATATATCCTCAAACTCAATTTTGTACGTATGTGCCGTTAATTTTTATTTTTATTTTATCTTACAGTTAAATAATTCACTATTGGGTGTGTGACAACAAATTAATGAGGCATGTCAATATGTTGGAAGATACAAGTTAATAATAGAGCCCATGCAATAAACATTTAAATACTTTCATACTTTTCAAAGATATTTATATACCAACAAATGAGGAACAAAAGTAGTTTCAAAAATAAAAAAATTAAAAAGAAAAAGAAAAAAAAATGTTATGATTACAGAGGTTAAAAGTCCCTATTGTTGATTTTGATTTGTCACTAGGAAAAAAGAACATCCAACCGTCAAAATTGAAGTTTCAGTTATATATGTATTTAAAGTTGAATATTTGGGAGAGTTAGGTTTAACAACACCTGACAGCTCAGCATTTTCCAACCAGATCATGTTACCTACCATTATAATTGCTCGAGGAGAGTGAAGACTTTTCATACAAATTCCTAGTAGAAAATCGGATATCAATGGCGGGTAAATATCGGCATAAAAAAATATATTCATGGCGGTTTGTTGTCTGCCATGAATACGAGTGACATTAATAATTATCGATGGCGCGCGAAGAATCGATACAAACACATCATTTAAACATATTTATTTTTACTTACACACTTTTTACAAAATAATTCTCACTTAAAAGATTGATTGAGTTGAACAATTAGATGTAAAAATTCAAATATGTAACTCCTCCTGCATCAAGATCAATTCATAATAGATTCAAGATCTAACCACCCAAAATATGATTTTGAATTTAATTATTATTATTATTATTTTATCAAATGAAATAAAACATCTGATATAATTTAATAATTAAAATGTTATTATTGGAATATTCCACCCCAGTTGTTTTTTAATTAAAAAAATAATAATGTCTTTCCTTTTCTTCTTTTTTTGCCAAATTAGTGATAGCCAATATAAGAAAATATAGACTTGTTTAGTTAGACTATAATTAAGGAGAGAGATTTAAATATAGACTTCTTGATCATAAAAATACATTAACGTCGTCAAGCTATTCAAAAATATAAAAAACTTGTTGTATCAACAAATATATATATATAACTTGTTAATATGAAAACTTTACTTTATTGAAAGAGTATGTGGCTTGATATAGTTTCATTATTTGGTGAAATTTCAGTTCAACACACCATAATTACGGGTTCAATCTTTAAAATCGGTATTTTGAGAGCAGTTGTGAGTAAAGGGACGGAAACACACTTCTGATAACTTAAAGAGAAATACTTCTTACTCATAAATAAAGTAGAGAGACTTTACTTGTTTATGTTGGTAACCAGCCACAAATTTTTTTTTTCATTTTAAAGAAAAAATTAATAAAATAAATAAATAAAATTTGTGACACCAAGTATCAACCTTAAGTGAGGTCTCTCCTTATTGATGAGTAGAGAAATATTTTTCTAACTTAAAATAACCTTTAAATTATAGAAATGCTTGGCTTTAGTGGAGAAAAGTCATAATAAAACACAGAATAGACAATATAATGTTACTTGATTGAACATGTCATTATATTCTATCTAGTATGGTCTAATTTCCATAATCTTCCATTCTCAGAACAGTATTCATTGATATCAAAACTCTGAATTTTTTAAATATTTTTTTTTTATTTGTTAATAAGAAAAGCAAAAGTTGAAGATGGTACCCGTAAAAATTTGCAACAACAGAAAGTGTAGAGCAGAATTTAAGACAAGAGAACCACTACTAAAGAACAATATTCCACCCAGACAAGAGTCGATCCACTTAGTATGTTAGTTGATATAGTTAAATTTATTTCTATATTTCTACTAAATTTAACACATTTTCAAGTGAAAAAAGATGAAACTAAGACAATATTCTTATCATACTTTGTATTTTTTTTTTTTCATATTTGTGAATGTCGATCGGGCCAACTTACGTGCATTTCGACTATTCTCACTCTGATTCTATAAACATTAGGATGTCAAGAAAATTTGTAAAAGATTATTTCCTAATCAATTGGCCACCTAGATTAACTCCATAATTTCTTAGTTGCTTTTTGATCATGGAACTAACCCAGGATATGATTGGTTGCATTTTTTTTAAGAGTAAAACTTCCCTACCCATGTATGGATAGGGAAACCCTACCTTTGGGATATGTGGCACCATTGGATGCCACAAAATTTTTTTTATTAAGAGAATTTATTAAAATGTAGTAAAAATTTTGTGGCACCCAATCGTGCCACATACCCCAAAGGTAGGGCTCCTCTACCCAGGCATGAATAGGGAAGTTTTACTTTTTTTTTAATAATGATTGGCCGTCAGAAATATTGCTCCCGTATACCCCAGACGCACTCCGGTTGGTTGCATGTTTTTGTTGGTTGATATAATTAAATTTACCTCAATCTATCAATTTAAACTTTTGAATTGATTAATAAAATTAATATTATTCAACTTGATATCAAAGTAGAAGATCTTGGGTTCAAATCCCTAGCAAATTATTATTTCATCTCTAAATAATATTTATTTCAACTTGTTGGGTTTTTTTAAACAAGAAACGAATCTTACAAATACATGAAACCGAAGCAAAAAGAAACCAAAATACAAATAACAAAACTAATAACACAAAACCAACGGGAGTAGAAAATGTAATAAAGAAAAGTCCTAAAGAAAAGCAGCAGTTGAAAAGGAAAATCTGATGAATAAATGAGCTATCGAATGAGTACCGTCACCTACTATCCTATAATATAATACTCTATTAATAATAGATAATATTATATTAATGAGTATTTATAATATAATATTAAAGTATATTAGTAATCGTAAATATAAATAATTTTTAAAATTTAATTATATTTGGTAATTGGTTAGTGAAAAAGAGTTCATTTAAGACAATTTATTTTTAAAAAAATAATGGCCGGAAACAAACCCAAAAGATGCAGCAAGACAACAAACAGTCTTGACAACCCTGAAAACAAAAGCTCTCTTTTTCACTGATAACAAGTTAAGGCATTTATTTTTAGTCTAAAAAGTTAAAAGTTTAAATATTAATATACATACACTAAGAGGAGGTTTGAGTATCGAATGAGTCGATGACTCAGTTGATTATCTTAATTGGTGTTAATGCATTTCAACTCTAGAGTAGTAGTGCCCTCTACGTAGGATTTATTAGTCCATATCTCTCTTCAATTTGTACTAAAAAATATAAAAATTATGGTTAAAATATTATTTTAGCCCCTCAAAACCAATGAATTAGCTTTGATACTATACTAGATAATATGAGATTCGCCAAAAATAAAATAACTCTACTGGCATTTTGTACGACTTAGTAACCATGAGATTTCAGGTTTCAATCCCTCTGCTCATCTGTGAATTTTCAAAAGTAGTTTCATGAAACCAGAGATGAGCAGGGATGGGTAATTGCTCAAAAACCAAATTAGATTTCATTAAATATTCCAAAATTCTCACTGCATTTTCACAGGAACTAAAACAGTAAAGACTTTAGGGAAGATTTGGGACAGAGAAACTAATGAGGGAAACGGAAGAGTGAGAAAAAATGAGGGGAAGATGACAGAGAAATAAATAAATAAATAATATATTTTTACATTTTATTATCAAACTTAACCTTCATTCAACACCAAAAATCTTTTTTTAAGGTTTTTAAAAAATTATAGGATTAAAATTAAACTTTTGATAGTTGATAGATCAAAGTAGTATTAAAAATAATTATGCAAAAAGTATAAAGTAAGCGAAGAATAATTATCGGAGCTTCACTCCACATATACTAAAGTGTCATTAGACCAGGCAGCGCAGGACATCAAATGGATGGAGATACGAGCTTGAGGGGAGAGCACGCCTTCAAAACGTAAGCATTCGACCATTGCATCACTTTCTTGAAAATAACACAAAGTAATTTTTGAGAGAATAAAAAAGTCAAAGACAACAAATAATTATGGATAGAATAAAAATTGAGATTGAGATGAAAATGATTATCAATAACCCTAACATAAATAATAAAAAATCATTCACTTTTTTTTTTTTTTTTTGAGAAGTTTGAGATAAAGATTCTAATAAGAGTGGTGTGAGGTATGATTTGGTTAAGTGATTCTAGAGAATTTGTCCTTCATAGCATTTTTTGGCTCTTCATTACAATTGTTACATATTTTTTAAAATAATTTTATTCATAGCATATTTTACCTAAAATTTCTATTATACCATTGTTACACAGCTTCTATCCGTTCAAGTGATAGAATTCTATCGATTTTGAGTAATTGAATAGTGCAATCAATCATTTTTTGGTGAATAAGTTTGGAAATTATGACATATATGGATTTTTTATTTTTTGTAATATGCATGCAAAATCTCATTTTCTAATCCAATTCAACCCGAGTTGATTCTTAGACGAGGTACCAAAATATATTGAAAGAATAGAAACATGGAAGCTGTCTATAACTTCGAAGTCCAAGCTTTCGAACACCACGCCACTCCGTTGAAGCACTTTCGGTTTGAAAATGATTTGAAGTCGAGTTGGCTCTCATTTTCCAGCATGCAGTGTTGTTCATGTTCTAGGTCAGCACAACACAAAGTCCAAATTTGAGGTATGAAATCATTTCAATCCGCTTCATCTCTTTCAGCAGCTACAGATTTCTCCAGAATCCCATTCGGCCCCTTCAACAATTTCTCTCAAAAGCGATGGAAAAAGCCAGTGGCGAATGCGCAAACTCGCTTGGAAACCAGAACCAGAGACCTCAAGCTCGACAAGCTCGCAACCCTAATCACAAAGCTCCGAATCATCCTCAGCCTCCGCCGCCTCATGATCGACCGCAAGCGCGGCCCCTTCGTCTCCTTGCAGATCATGTCTCGGTGGCGAAACGTCGTCGGCCTCCGAATCGGAATCGGTGACTTCGTTCGTAAGTACCCTCATGTGTTCGACGTATTTCCCCACCCAGTGACTAGGAGTTTGTGCTGTAGAATCACCCGTAAGGTGAGTTCTTTGATGAAATTAGAACAGAATGTTGTCGACGGTCTCGAAATCGAGACCGTTGCGCGGCTGAAGAAGTTGCTTATGATGTCTGTTCATGGCAGCCTTCATCTTCATGCTTTGAGGCTGGTTAGTAAGGAATTGGGGTTGCCTGATGGGTTTAGGGAATCGATTATTGGGAAGTATTCTGATGATTTTAAGCTTGTTGATTTGGAGATTGTTGAGTTGGTTGATAAACGTGAGAATGTAGCTGTGGGTGAGGTTGAACAATGGAGGGAGAGGGAGTTTAGAGAGAAATGGCTGAGTGAATTCGATGTCAAATATGCATTTCCCATCAATTTCCCAACTGGGTTTAGAATAAAAGGTGGTTTTAGGGAGAAACTTAGGAATTGGCAGAGGCTTTCGTATGTCAAGCCGTATGAGATGAAGCAAGGCGTTGGCGTTCGTTCTCGTGTGGGGACGGAGCGCCATGAGAAGCGAGCTGTGGCTGTTCTTCATGAGCTTTTGAGCTTGACTGTTGAAAAGCTGGTTGATGTTGAGCGGCTTATTCATTTCAGGAAGGATTTCGCTATTGAAGTCAATATCCGTGAGCTTCTATTGAAACACCCGGGGATATTCTACATATCGACCAAGGGGAAGACTCAAATTGTCTTCCTTAGAGAGGCTTATGCTAAAGGGGTCTTGGTAGAGCCCAATCCAATATACATGGCTAGAAGGAAGATGCAGGACCTTGTTCTGTTGGGGCGTCGACACACCAAGCTGTTGGGATCATCCATGGAAGTCAAGGAAAATGACAATGCAGCCTATAATGGAGACAATCAGTTGGAACCATCCATGGGAATTAAGGAAAGTGACAATGCAGCCTGTGATGGGGACTGGTTATCTAAAAGTGAAGGAGGCTGGGTTTTGCCAATATTTCAGGGATTTGATTGAGGGATGAAGTTACAAATGTCTGGTAAAGTTGATGGCTTGTTCATTGGTTGGGGAGATTGTGAAGGTGAAACTATGTTCATTCTGGAATCAAGTTGAGTATCTGATTGTCTTTTATGTGTATGTGTATCAACTCACTCAAAAGGGACAAAGTTAATGGTTTCTTAAAGGATTCTTGATGACAAGTTCAAAGCCTGATGCTTCAGCATATGGGATCGAAACCGTAACTGAGTAGAGAGAATAAGGCTTCACAACCACCACACCAGGAGTCCTTAAAGCCTGATGCTTCAGGTTTGTATAAAGAAGAGGTTTGTGATATTTCAACCTCAAATTTTGACGATAATTTCCTTTTTATGTTGTGACCTAAAAGAAATCCTTTTTTACATTGCAAAAAGAGTATAAAATTCCTTTAAACTCTTTTTTAAACCGAATATAATCCTTTGTTCTGTTCTTGTGGGAAAGGTTTGTGAAGATTTTGTTGGAACATTTTGCACATTTATTCTAAACAGCCTCTTTCTCTCCCGACCTTGCATGCATATTCGGTTAAAAAAAGAGGATAAAGAATTTTTTTTTTTTGAAACAAGGATAACCACGACCATCCCTAGGCCAGGCACCAAAAACATTGAAGGAATGGAGATACGGAAGGTGTCTACAAATTAATGTCACAAGTGAGTCTCGAACTTGAGACCTTGAGGGAAGCACACCTTCAAAACTCAAGTCTTCAACCAACTGTGTCATTCCTTCGGGACCAGGATAAAGGAATTTTAGAATAAGTGTTCTATACTTGTGGGAAAGGTTTGTGATGACTGAGTTCGATTCCAAGTAGATTCGAGACTCACTTGTAACATTAATTTGTAGACATCTCTCGTGTCTCCATTCTTTCGATGTCTCTCTGTGCATGACCTATGGACATACGTGGTTATCCTGGGTATAGTAGAGAGAAGCTTCAATTTTTCGGTTTCCAAAAAAAAAAAAAAATTATCTCATTCTTCTCTCCTAACTCGTGTCTCTTCCCTTCCAATGTTAGCTTTCTAATATTCTCCAGCATTCTTCTTACACAGTTGCTGCCAAGATCTTTCATTATCCTCTCAACTCGTCTTACAGCCTTTGCCGACACCAAGTCTATGCCGACAGCTTCCACAATGTATTCTCCTCCGAGCATTGGATGGAAGAATGTAGGACGACTTTTGTCTTTTAAAAGCGGGTTGTCTACGTCCGTAAAAGACGGGTCAACAAGTTTATCTTCATCAACAATACACGACTACACATCTTCATCTGTTTTTACTCGTAAAGTCCCATTTCTCTTTTTATTGATACCCTTTGTATTGACCTATGTATCAACATCCTCCCCATTACTCTCAATTTTTCCCTTCTTTGCTTGTTTTGATAGACTTATATGACCTCTAAGGCTCTAACAAATCAATAAAAAAAAATGGTTAACATAATTTCTTTTTTTTTTTGGAACATTTAGCAAGAAATAAACCACACAAGTTTTATGATAACGGTTAAAGAGTTTTTTTTTTTTTTTTTTTTTTTTTTTTTTTTTTTTTTTGGAGAAGAGGGGATTCGAGCCGTAACCTCATGATTACTAGATCGTACATAGAGATCCATTTTCGCCCTGGACGGGGAGGTGAATCCCCGTTTAAACGGTGAATGGGGGAGTCAGTGGGGATGAAAAAACCTCCGCAACCTAAATGGGGATGGGGACGGGGAATGCATTATTCCTCGTCCTCGTTTTCCCGATCTTCGACCCGTTTACATTTAATTTTGATTTTTTTATTTTTAAAATTAATTTTTCCCCAATTTTTACTAATTATAGTATTTTGTTTGTAGAAATATTTATTCAAATGCATATTAATACAAATATTAGTTATCGAATTGAAATTAATGTATATTTTCCACGAAAAATTAAGTATTTGAAAATATTATTAAAAAATATTTATGAAAATTAAGATTAGCAAAGGAAAAAATAAAACTTTGAATTTTTCACCGCGAGGAATCCAATCCCCGTCAATTACAGCGGTGAACCCTCGTCCCGATTCTCGCGAAAAAAAAGAATTTTGCAGGGATGGTGAATGATTTTGGTGGCAGGGATAGGGACGGAAGGACATTCCCCGACCCCGCCCCATCCCGTGGACATCTCTAATCGTATAAGATGCCAGTAGAGCTATGCTATTTTTGGCTTAAAAAGTCGTATTTAGTTGCTTTATTGATCATATTGTCTTGATGGTGATAAATTGATATATAAATCTCCTTTCATAACTATAGCCGCACCACTCTCCAAGCTAATTTGAGAGGCTTTTTGTAATTCTGATATAGTTTTTATGTTTCAAATTATTTGATTTTTTTTATTATATATATTTTGTATAAGAGTATTATTCTTCCTATATACAACCATTTTGGATTCATTTACTAATCGATATATCTTAGAAAAGTGAGAGACAACGAGTTCAATCCTAATCCATCAATAATGTCTGATAGACTCCATCAATAGTGTCTGATAGACTCTATTGAAAAAATTGTTATATTTGCAATATTTTTAAAAAGTTTATAATTCTAATGTAGAGTAGGAAATTTGCTATACAATGCAAATTCTTTTTAATAAAATAGCGAGTTCCATCTCTTAATAATAATAATAATAATAAAATTGATTTCATTTTAAATGATTCATCATTATTCTAATGTGTGTGTGTTTTTTTATGAATTCAATAACGGTTCATCATTGAAAAAGGAATATGTTTATTTTTTAATCATAAATAAAAATTTTGTTTGATTGGAAATGGAAATTTTGGTATTGTTTGATAACCACTTTTTTTTCTTTTATTTTGAGTATATGATGAATACTTATTTACATATTAATTTGAATAGATTAATATCAAAATATATTGGTTTATAAAAAACATATAAATATGAAGAGTTAAATACAGTCATGTATGTGAAGATGAGGTGAGCTCAAACTGCATCTTATACGACTTAGTATCGATGAGGTAGGTTGTTTTTTATAAAAAATTAAAAGAGAGAATCATAAACCCTACAAAAATAAAGATAAAAGGCATAAACACGACGCAGAGAATGGCGCGTTTGAAATTGGTGCCTGATTCTGGCCTTCAACATTAGAAAAGAAATAAATTAAAGAAATCCCCATTTCCGTCTGCATTGAGTTTGAAACCCCAAAACAGAGATGCTTTCCTGTGGCATCAATCTCTCTCTCAAATCCCCTCCCCTCTGTTCTCGCTCCTCCTTTAATGGCAGAACACCCACCTCCCGTTTCAACCTCCAACCTCCAACCCCACTTCATATGAAGGACATTCATCATCCATTGGTGGGTCGCCCTCAATTGCAACGTGGGTCGCTGCGATTTTCCAATTTCCGGATTTCTGCATCCTCTGGCTCTGGCTCTGGCTCTGGTGGATATGGTGGCGGTGGCGGTGATGGTGGTCGTGGTGAAGGAGATGGCGTCAAAGGCGGCGATAACTGGTCTATCTTATCTTGGTAATGTATCTCTGTGCGGATTAATCAATATCCCTTTTGTTATTAGTTGTAGCATCTTCATCTTCACATGTATTTAATTTTCTAAGACCCGCTTGATAACCATTTGGTTTTTTATTTTTGTTTTTGAAATTTTAGCCTACAACAACTTTATTACCATATGTTTTTTCTTACTTGGATATCTACTTCTCACCTATATTGGTAGAAACCAAACCAAAATTTGGAAAAAAAAAAAATAGCTTCCAAAAGTTTGTTTTTATTTTTAAAAGTTGGGTAACATTCACATACTTTCTTAAGGAATGATAGATATATTTGTAGGAAAGGTGGACTACATTGTAGGAAATTTGAGTAAGAATAGGCTTAAATTTCAAAAACCAAAAGCAAAAAACCAAATGGTTATCAAACGGGGCCTAAACTATTTAGCAATGAATACTTGCTCAACTGACATTTCGGATTGGTGCGTCTAATCACATATGCTCCCTTCTTGTTGAATCCCAATAATGTTTTTTCTAACGAAAGAAGTCACCAGTGATTTGAGTTCCATCTGAGTTCCATCTTTATTGAAACTAGTTGCTTTCTCTTAAGATGCCTTTCGACCATGTTGTCCTAGGATTCCTTAGTTTAGTCGGGGTCGAAATATGTAATTGAGTTAAATTTTTGTATCTACCTTTTATATAGTGGGTCTTATGTTGTGTTATGGTTTCATGAGATTCTCTTAAAACTCTAGCCCCGTTTAATCGTATTTTTATCTCCTTAATAAGACAATTCTCTCCATTACTAAACCACATAAATCATCATGTTATTTGTTTTGCGTTTTTCTTTAATTCTTGATTGTTTATTCATAACACTTCTTGTTTGTCCATTGAAACTAATCAAGAGTCTCATGTTCCAGACTGATACTGATGATTATGGCTACTTCTTTCTAAAAACTCTCAGGCAAGCGATACATAGAGGAGCCCTTGTACTCAGAACATCGATCCATCAAGATCCTAAAAAATTCCAACATTCCTATTTCTTTTCACTGATTTCACAGCCCAAAGTTCCTTCTACTATTGAATTTTGCTCAACTTTCCATGTTCATTAATCATTTGTACTTGGGTTGACCTTTGAGAATTTCAGTGGGGGAAGGATAACCCCAAATAAAATGGTCTTAACAATTGCTACTATCTTGCTTATTTTTAGGTAGGGCTCTTTTGGTGTAAAATTTATGCTCCTTGAGTCCTTACCAATCCTACTATCTTCCTTATCTTTATGCCATTTTGATTTTTTCTTTCTTTCTAACTTCCTTAGCTTGGGGTTTGGCTTTCCTCCCCTCTTTGTAATTTCATATCTGCTATAAAACGAACCATACTTCATAAAAATAAAAAAAGGATTGTATATCTTCTTTATCTAATTCTGACTAGAAAGACTAGCTGGGCTGAGTATTCTTTATGAAATATCAAATCTCTATAAGGCAATCAACATTTGCCTTCACAATTTTTTGAGTCCTTATGAATTGGAACTTGTGGTTGTGGTCTCCAAAGATGGATTAGGCTTCTAATGGAGATGGCCAATGGATGATACAAGTGTTTTCGTATCCACACCAAACTGTGAAAGAAGTGGTATGCCATTTAGTAGCAGGAATAGAATAGTCCCAAGGGAGGCATGATATCATAAATTTCTTTAGAACTCAAGGACACGGTAGTACAACCTATAGAACAGATCCTGTTCAAGTACGGTCGGGATATCATAAGTTTCTAAACATAAGCTAACCACCTTTGATGGTCTGTGTGTACTGGGTAGTATGATGTGCTCCATTTTAGCATCCTTTCTCATAAATTCCTAACATGAGCCAAACCTTCTAGTTCCTATGGCTTCGAGATCACCTCTCACTTAACCAAATGGGATCCTCCTCCCTCATCAACAAGAAGTTCTCGTCTCTCTTTCTCAATACTCTTGCTTACTGACACAAGGATTGTAAACAAAGAACGGATGCTTTTCCATGTGTAGACAATCGTTTCTGAACAAATTCATGTACACGTTAAGTGGGAGATATATGGGTCTTTTTGGCAATCATTTTTTAATACTCTAGTATCTAGTTCAATTAACTTACAATGCTCTTCAGATGGAGGTCATTTCTCATGACAAAAACGATGTTTTTTGGCATAATAACAGTTGATTTCACTATACTTCCGTTGTCATATAGAGCCGTGTTTCATTTTCTTTTAAACGATTTTTAAGAAGTGTTCTATTCAGTTCCTGCTAGTATTTTGTTTGATTTTCAGTGGAATGTGTGTAAGGTAGTGGTACCTAGTACCCAGTACCTTATAAGTTGGAAATTGGTTTTGAATCTCTTTCCTTTCCTCTTAGTTTCAAAATTTACAAGATTGATTGTGAAAAAGTTGACCACTCTTTTTGACATACAAACTTGATTCTGTATTATTCCAGGTATTTGGCTCTTCTTGCAAAATACCCAGTTTTGGTAAAATCTGTAACATCTGGGATACTAAATGCTCTTGGAGATTTAATATGTCAGGTTTGCCTCCTAATATATAACTTCAATTATATTCATCCTCTAGTACTTCATTGGTGTATCTTTCTCTATGACTCTGTATTTTCTAAGTTATTTGCAATGTTGGCATCGTTTAAGATTTTGTTACATTATTCTAGAAAGTGGTGTTTGTTACGAGTTTTTGGGACTTATAGGCGATATAAGCTTGATAAAGATGTGTATTTAATTTCACGGGAACGAGGGCTACTTAGGGCTACTTTGATAAAAATGTTCATAATGAATAAAAATACAAGATTATACTACTATAATGAAACTATGGAGGTGGAATTATTAGTTTTTTTTAGGAAACAAACCATTTCATTGAAAGAGTTCCAGAGAAGATGTATAAGAAAGAAAGAGAGGAAGAAGAGAAATGAAGGAGGTGCCAACTACATAGACAAACAATAATTAGGGGCAAGTATAAAATGAATAACAGGAAATACAAGCAATTACACCATAAAATAAGAGTTGAATGTCAATGTTGTAGAACGTAATGAGATAAGGCGAGAGAAAGAAACCCGTCGTATATCCATGAGTGTTTGCCCCCATTTCCATGGCTGTGGAGTTGGTGCTGGGATCGCCAAAGATAGTCAATAAGGTTGCTCACCCATATGTAAACACCAGTGTTGATATAGTGTAAGTCATTCAAAGATTAAAGTCATGGGCTCTCAAAGGTTTGTAGTCGGACAGAAGATGTGTAAAGAGTAAATAAATGGTCCCAAGATAGAGTCGACACAAGAGTGGTTCTCTAAGAACTCGAAGAGATGTTCTAAAAACAGTGAATGATATCGAAGTTCGATGGTTGAGAAAGAGGAAAAAAACCTCTATAAAGCTAGAGCAAGACCCGTTTAATCTCACCATCGGTAGATGTTGCCAGTACAGGGGATACAACACACTCATTGATGAAAGAAAGACCGATGAAATACACCTTCAATAGGTATTGCAAAGGGAAAGATAATAATACACCTATTAATGAATGTGGACCCAAGCTCAAGTGGTAGTGGAGAAGAGAGATAGATTTGACCACCAATCAGGGGTCTAGCAATATCTCAGCAAAATAACGCCGATCAAGTTATGATGGATATGAAGATGGGAAGTGAAGACTTTAGCACACGAAGATGACCTCGATTGAAAGACCACGTGCTAATGGATAAATAAGGAGATCACAAAAGAATATAGCAAAAAAGACATGGGTCAATATGTCGAGAATACCCAAGAAAGCTTAAGAGAGGTAAACAAAACAGAGTCGATGATGAAGAAAGGTCACATAACGAGTGAAATGTAGGCCATGGAAAGCTACTGGTTATGACATGCTGTCGCCGGGAGGAGTCAATGCTCTGGGAAGAGGTGACAGTTGGTGAAGGTGAAAAAGAAGAGGGCTCAAGAGATAAAGGTAGCAAACAGGCACAACCTGTCAAGAAAAGAGCTTATTGTTTGAGTTCCATCGCAGAGAAGAGAGTGCTATCGCCAGGAGGAGACATAGCTCTGGGGAAAGGTGATGGTTAATGAAGTAGAAAAAGAAGAAAAAAAGTAGGTTACAACGCTGGTGAGGGTGAAGCACCAGTGCTGGAGGGATTTGCTCGGAAGAGGAGAGTCCTTCCTCCTCCCCGGCACTAAAGGAGGAGGAAAGAAAAGGAAGTCACACTTTAGACTTTAGTATTTTTGGGGAGCATTTGGAGAGAGAGAGTAGATGTAGAGAGAGAACCTTGTCTCGATTAAAATGAATAGCATGTTGAATGATCATCTTGGGGCTATGTAGTTTTCTACGAATATATATTTTTCATCTTTGACCTTACTGATTTTCTTTTTACTTTCTCCTATCAATAATGATAATGATAAAAGTTCTCCTTTTACTTTCAAATGTTGCATCCTTGTGCACCAGCAGTTTAATAATATGTTTTTCTTCCAAGGACTTCACTAAATGTTTTAACATATTCGCATAGCTTGTTTTTGAAGAAGCATCATCAGCAGATCTGAAAAGAACGTTCAGATTTTCTCTGTTGGGGCTTGCGTTAGTCGGTCCTGCCTTGCATTTCTGGTATTTCTTCAAAATCCTCCTTCCCCCGTTTCTTACAAGTCCAGAGCTATTTAATCTGTGTTAACATATTAAGACTCGTATTAAGATATAACTATTTAACTCTTGAAGCACGTCAGTATCTTTTTAAAACTGAAGACAATTAGATACTTGTTTAATGCATGAATACATGCAGGTATTCGTATCTAAGTCAATTGGTGACCTTGCCAGGAGCTTCGGGTGCATTCTTGCGCCTTCTTCTTGATCAGGTAATTCATACCACTGTAAAATATACTGGATAATTCTTAATAAGTAGTTCAACCTAATGGTCTGTTTGTGAATGTAATGTTAACAATTGCAGTTCATTTTTACTCCGGTGTTCCTTGGAGTCTTTCTAGCCGGATTACTGACATTGGAAGGGCGGCCATCGCAAATTATTCCTAAGCTCCAACAGGTGCCAATCATCTTTTGCTTCTACAAGAGATGCAATCTTTTATTAAACAGGCTTTTCAGCTTCAAAATTCGTAGTTTATTCCTCTAATTTTTTTTCTTTTTCTTTTTTGAACATTTTTGCTTTGAAGGAGTGGTTTTCTTCTCTTGTGGCTAATTGGAAACTCTGGATACCTTTCCAGTTTTTCAACTTCAGATTTGTTCCGCAGCAATTCCAGGCATGTCTTTTTTAAATTGTGTCCACTTTTTATTTACCAGTTGATTTAGTTTGCTTATATTTCAAGTACTAATTTCTGTTCTTGTCGATTGATACCACTGAATGAATGTAATGATGCTATTTTCTCTAAGTGAATCAGAATACACTACCACAAGTTGCATGTTTAGTTAATCATCATGAACCAAACTAAAGTCAACGCACTAAAGTACAAAAAACTGAAATGTCATGGATGTCTTAGATTCAAAATATGGTTACTTGGTGATCTAGGGAGTTCGTGGGAGGTGATTTGATCTTCGGTCGAATTTCACACTTCCATTTGGTTTTTTTCCAAATATTTGTGAGTATTTGGACCAGCTTACACGCATCTTGACTATTCTCACCGAACATACCGCCTAAACCTACAACAATGATGTCAAGGAAGATCATAAGAAATTATTTTCTAAAAGATGACCACTATTAATTGAACTCATAATCTCTTGAATCTTCAAAGTTCTCTTTCATTGGGTTGACCTAATAGTCAAATAATGTGTAACCCTGATGTGAACCATTGTTAAATTTTGTGTTAATGTACATGAAAATGTCTCGATATATAGTGAGAACCATGTCTGTCACTCATGCACAACATCAGTTTTTCAAATTGGAAGAAAAATGGCACTATTTCCTTATAAATTCAGTATGATATAGGTAAAACGGTTCTTAAAATGTCTGCATATGCAAAATGAATTTCAGGTCCTTGCAGCAAATATCCTTGCGGTGGCATGGAATGTCATCCTGTCCTTTAAAGCTCACAGAGCGATCATTGCACCATAGGTAAAAGCTTCATTTGTCATGGGGTCGGAGTCGGATACACGACTTTGTATTATGTCCTATACGCATTTTGGTCGATCTATTATAATAATTCATCATTTTTTGCAGGATATGTTTTCAGAAATAGTCCAAATAATAACTTTGATGAATAGTACTTCTTAGTCTTAGGCTCTTAGCGACTCGGATTTTTTTTTTTTTTTTTGTTATGGAACACAAAGATGAAAGAACATGAAAGATGTGCTGTCTGTGAGATCAAGGTTGAAAGTTGATTGATTTGATTGTCATTGCTAAGAGCTCCAAGAAATATGGTTCCTTGTCTTGAAGGGCGACGTTTGTTTAGTAAACAATGGTGAAATCGGATGAGTTCGATTCGTCATCTTTGTTCGACCTTCTCGCTTCAAGCTCTTTCTCTCTTCAACAAATATGGAGGAATCTTTGAGATGAGACTGAAGAACAAGGTTACAAGTCTAATGAGGTAGACTTATCTAATGGTAGAATGAGGTTTTTATTTCAAAGGATTTGCTTAGATAATTTATTGTTATGATCTTCTGGACTATTTGTTGGGAAAATATCCTTTAATATCTATCATTTATAGTATGTTTCATCTCATTGAAGTTCCATTTCTTTCCTTTTGTTGTGTAAACGTAAAAAATAATTGTGCACTTGAAGTTATGAATGTGATAATTTGCTAGTAATTTATATTTTTAAAACTGAGATTGTAATATATTATATATTTAAAATAAAATTTAAAATTAAAGAATTAATTGAAAATCTATAGATATTTGTGAATTTGTTGTACAAATTTTAGCATTCATATTTTAATTTTGACGATATTTTAAAAATATTTCATACATGGTAAAATATTTTAACTTTCATAGTTTTTTTCAATAAGTTTCTGTTGATTATTTTCAATCGGTTTAAATTAGTTGAAACCATAGTTGGGATGTCACGAGTGGAATGTTCTCAAGTTTATTATATTTGATTTTTTTTTTTTAATACATTCATATAATTTCTTTCTTTTCTTATTATTCATGAAAAAATCATGTATAATTAAAAAGAAAATCTGTGGATTATATGGAAAAGTAACTTCCTACACAACCCTTATATCAGCTTTCGGCGGGAACACCAACGAAAATAAAACCTCAATATGATCGAAAATTCTTTTTGAAAAAAAAAAAAACGTAATCCAAACGCAAGCATGAGGTTATCAAGAATTTATCAATAATCTAAACTAAATTATTCAAAAATGGAGAGTTAATGTACAAAAAAATTATTTGAGTATGATTCTTTTTGCAGAGGAATGAGAGTTAAACATTTATTTGGATATAGATTTGAAATAAATAATTATTTTAAATAGTTAAAAATAATAATTAAAGAGTTGTTTTTAACCGTTAGAATGAAAAATTATTTTGAATAGTTACACGAACTTAATGAAAGAGTTATAAATTCGAGTTAAATTTGATAGCTTCACAACGTCATTTTTTAAGTAGGCACCCCATGGTTGTATAAGCAGTGACGAAGGAAGGTGCACAATTTCAACGACGATAACGACCGTAGAGGATTATACCTGCATAATTTGATGAATTGGAAGATGGATACACGTGGCGTGAGGTGACAGGGCTGTGAACGTAAGTTTAATATATTTGAACTAATTTATAACTAAATAATGAAACAACTGCATTACTTACTCATTCGATTATTAAATTAAACGATTGATATGATTATTATTAGGAGGATTTGCATGTATAGTAAAATAGGGCAAAATAATTTCATGTATAACAGATTTTTAAAAATAATTATTGTGCAGCAGAAATTAAAAACGGATTAAGTGGAATTGCTTAAAAGCTCATAAGGGAAAATTGGGCTTATTTCTATCACTCCACTTATTTATTTCTATCACTAGACTTAATAGATTTCTATTACTTGGCTAATTGATTTTTATCACTTTTTTTTTTTACTTAATAGATTTTTATCACTTGTTTTTTTTTTTTTTTTTGAAAAGATTTCTATCCGCACTAATTTATATCTATCACTAGACTTAATAGATTTCTATCACTTGACTGAATAGATTTCTATTATTGGACTTAATAGATTTCTATTATTTGACTTAATAGATTTCTATAAGTGCTAATTGATTTCTATCACTTGGCTAATTGATTTGTATTACTTGACTAATTGATTTCTATCACTTAACCAATTGACTTCTATCACTTAGCAAACTAGCTAACTTCTATTATTAAAAAAACTGATTTGTATCACTAAAGAAACTGACATATATCACCTATAAAAATGAATGACTTCTATCACTTAAAAAAAAGATTGACTTTCATCACTAATAAAAATGATTGACTTCTATCACTTAGCAAGCTAGCTAACTTCTATCATTAAATAAACTGATTTCTACCGCTAAAGAAACTGACTTCTATCACTAAAGAAATAGACTTCTATCACCTAAAAAAATGAATGACTTCTATTAAAAAACAGTTGATTTCTATCACTTAGTAAACTAGCTAACTTCTATCAGTTACATAATGATTGACTTCTATCACTAAAGAAACTGGCTTCTATCACTAAGGAAACTAACTTCTATCACTAAAGAAATAGACTTCTATCACCTAAAAAAATGAATGACATCTATCGCTTTAAAAAAATGGTTGACTTTTATCACCTACAAAAATGAATGAATTCTATCACTTAAAAAAATATTTGACTTCTATCACTAATAAAAATGATTGACTTCTATCACTTAGCAAACTAGCTAATTTCTATCACTAAAAAACTAACTTCTATCACTAAAGAAACTGACTTCTATCACTAAAGAAAGTAACTTCTATCACTAAAGAAACTGACTAATTGATTTCTATAACTTGACTAATTTCTTCTGTGTTGTTTTTTTTTTTTTAATTAAAAAAAGCTTCATTTGAGGTTTAGACCATCGATGGTGGTTTCGAAATGACAAAAGTTTTGGAAAGTTCCATTAATTGTACCAAAGATGAGCTCTATGTTCTTCCTCATCATAAAAAAGTCATCATTACTAGAAATAATTGAACCAAATTGGTCCTTGTTGGACTTCAAGGCATCATCAAGAAGGTTGTTGGACTTGGCTTGTAAATTTTCTAATTATAAAAATTTATTAGATTTCTCTCCAAATTCAAATGTCACTTCGTCGTCTCCTCTTTCTCTCTACAAAATCATAATTGGAAGCTTTTTTATAATAATTTTGTTGAGTTATCGGCCATTTGTAGAGCTCGACGATGGGTTTTTCAACCTTCATGTTAACAATACATGAAAGAGAGAGATCGGTGATATGGAGGGAGAAGAGGCGGTGGTGAGCCAAAGAAGGAGGAAGGGCATGATGGGAATATTCAAAATAGAATAGTGTATTATGCTATATATAAATTATTTTAGAATGCTATAATTATAAAATGTGAGTCAAAAAATGCTATCGGTAATAAATTTTATTATTATAATGGATATTTAATACCTTAATTCACGCCTTTATCCAATGAAAACAAAATCGGTTTGAAAATAGAACCAAAAACAGTTTAAATTTTCAAAAAGATTGCTAGAGATGGAAAAACAAAAGGAAAAGAAATATTATCCCATCATGAGAATATAATAGACGATAAAAGGTGGAGTGTATTTTAAAATATTGTCTTATAAATTAACTTTAAAAAATAATAATAATACCAAAAGAGTCGGTGTTGCAATGGTTTCATTCTTTGGTTGTAAACCAGTTCAAATTCTAGAAGAATCGGTATTTGTAATTCCCTCCAACTTTTACTCAAAAAAATAAATAAATAATAATAATAATACAATCTCCAAATACTTTTTATACGGAATAACTAATACATAATACAGTATGATGAGTATTATTTATATTGTATATTTGACTAATATGTATGCTAAATATTTTTAAATTTAGCTAGATCTATAATTATTTTGTAAAAAAGGACTATTCAGTACAATTTCTCTTTTTTTTTTCCTTTTGAATTCAACTTGAATTGGAGATAGAGATTTAAATAATTGTAACGTTCTAATTACTCGATCATACATAATATCACTAATTCTTTGGACAATAATACATAAATTTTAATGTAAATGTAGAAATAATGAAAAAAGAAACAAGCTGAGGGTTACGTTATTTAGGTCCTATTCATGTAATCATCCTATTTACTATTTAGTTTAGAAACTTTTTGAAACATATTTAGTTTAGAAACTTAAGTTAATGGCGCAATGATTTCATTGTTTGGTTGTAAATTGGAAGAAACGATATTTGTAATTCATCTCACCCAATTTATACTTCTAAATTACAAATTAATTTCAGATTCAAAAAAAATATATTACAGATTAATTTATTATTTTTCTTATTTTGTGATACTCTAAGATATGTTATTAAAATTTAAATAAACGGGTAGAATCAACTCTAAATGAAGAAATGAAACCAACTCCAATTACCGAAAGGATTAGTGGCGCAATAATTTCATTGTTTATTTGTAAACCAGTTCAACACTAGTATCATGAGTTCGAACCCTAGAAGACAATAACCCGACAACTTGAAAAACCCGAACCAACCCAACCCAATTTAACGGGTTGGGTTGGGTTGAATACATAAATGGGTTGAGTTGGGTTTAAAATATGAAATTTTCATGGGTTGGGTTGGGTCAAGGGTACCTAAAATCAACTCAACCCGAATTTATCAATTAGTTTAAAAAATATATAGTTTACCAATATAATAATTATTATGTTATTTAATTATATATATTATATGTATATGTATATTTATTTTATTTTATTATTATTGTTAGAACTTTTATTTTTTAGGGTTTAGAGTTTACGTAGACTTGAATTTCATATTTTCAATAACAATATACTTATGTTAATGTTTGTCCTAAGTTTATAGGAATCGAAAAAATGGCGTTAGTTGCAAATTTATGAACCCGATAACCCAACCCAACCCAACCCGAAAATAAAGGGTTGAGTTGGGTTGTGTCTTTAATTGGGTTGAGTTGAGTTGGAGAATTGACCAACCCAAATTTTTAAGTTGGGTTGAAAATCATCCCAACCCAATCCAACCTAACCCAACCCATGTTCACTCCTACATATTTATATAAACAAACCAACTCCATTTGTGAGAATTTGGTTAAAAGAAAATTATGAGATTTAGTCAAACCGTCGAATGAAACAAATACCACTCACCTAAATTTGGGTCAATGTCTAGTCATAAATGCTCTATTGCATTTGGACTTTTAATTTTAAGGGTGCTATATGGTTAAGGATCTTTTTGTTTTAGAATATATGGTTAAGGATATTTGGAGTAAATAAAAAAGAAGGAAAAAAAAATAGATCTCCTCCCTTCTTGAGTCACATTATAGTTATTTTAAATTCAAAAAATATAGAAAAGTAAAATAAAAAGTAAAAAATGTTAGGATCTAAATCTTATTCAAATAAAAAATGGTTATGGTACAAATGTTTTTTCTCACCAACATTTGAATTGACATGAATTATTATTCATGTATAATTTTGAGAGTTTTTCATGTATAACGAATATGGGCTAAAAAGTTGCATCTATAACACAAAACTGAAAATAATTGCACATATACCAAAAACGGAAAATGGGTCATTTGAAAAGAGTGATTGAGTTCAATCACTGTTAATTGATGATTCAATCGAATAAAGGTCATGGAGCTCAATTACTTAACAAACTGATTGAATATAATGAAATATTGCTGATTGAGTTCAATCACTCGAAATTTATACCAACTTTAAGGAGAAATTGATATAAATCAATTTTTGATAAAAATGTGCTATAATTCTAATAAGGGTCCTAAAGTTGGTATAAAGTAGAAATTCTCTATAATTTATGTATTTTTTCATTCCATAATTATTCTCTTTTTCTTCCATATACAAATAATTATTTGAGGAAAACATAAATAACTATTCCTCTAATAATCATTATTTTTTTTTGAAAAGATAATCATTGTTTTTTTATCACATGAAGACATATAATCATTCTCTATTAAATTTTTTTATCACATGAAGACATATAATCATTCTCTATTAAAATTTCTCAATAGTCATTATCATTATGACTATCTATGGTGCCAACTTAAGATGTTCATTTTTCCTTTGAGAGTGAGTTCTCACAGGGACCTATCTCTAACCGGATTGAGAATCCCTATTTAGGCGATAAATAGAGTTAAGGACTGAATTCTCATTGGCTAAATGGGGCCAGAGATGGGAATGTGTTCCCCTGTCCCCAATCCCCATTTACATTTTAATTATTTTTTATTTGTTCTCTCATTTTACTATTTAGTTTTTTGATTAAAAAAAAAATTGATGATGAAATTATTTATTCAAATAAACAATTTTCCATAATAGTTAAGAATATGGTTGGAAGTTTTGTTCAATGGAAGAATATAGTTGAAGTTGATAGATATTTAAAATTATTATTAACAAAATATAAAAAAAAAAAAAAAAAAATGAATGAGAAATGTTCCCACCAATTTTCCATAGGAAATTCTGCCCCGATCCCCACAAAACAAGTGGAGAGTTTTGCGAAGAACTAAAATTGTTGTTTGAAGTTTTATAATGCTAGTCTCATTGGTTGAATAAAAAATTCTCTTCTTTAGTCATCAAAATTAGCTTAAAATTTGGAAAGTAATTCTAAAAAAAAAAAGAAAAAAGCAAACAATTCAGTTCCCAATCAAGACGCAAAGCTACGAAATCCAAGCAAGTCAATAAGCATAATGCGTCGTCGTTTGCAAAATAACAAAGAATAAAACTCTCATTCCTATGAACGAAAACTAGCAATTTTTTTCAATACAAATTGGGAGGGGGGGATTTACAAATACGGATTCTAGGAATGAATTCGTGATCGTAGAGCGGAAATGAATTGACACCAAACCAGATAACCAATTGCTCTACCAACTCATTCATAAAAAAAAAATAGCATTAATATTGATTATAATGTACCATTACATTACACCACCTTATAAAGATCCTCCATTAATTTTTTTATTTAAAAAACAAACAAAAAAATGTACTAAATACTAATTTCCAAAAAGGAAAAGGACAAAAGAAATGAAGCCATCATTACATGACGGCCTTCCAAGACTCGAGAGTGGGAAAAGACGAAAAAGCATCAAAATCCGACCCGATTAGGGCGCTATTATTCGGCAACACCAAACCCGGACCAGCAAACTCCGACCCGGTCCCGTTAAGCGAAAACGCCGACGTGTCGAGGCCGGAGACGGCGGGCTTGAAAACCGCCGGCGAACGGCCGAATCCAACGCCGGTGAGCTGCTGGACCATGTGGCGGAAGTTAGCCGGGTCGGCGGCGATGAAGGTGGTGAGATTCCGCTTGGAGGCTCTAGATTTCCTCTTGGCGAGCTTCCCGCCGGTGGGGGGAATGGAAGTGGGCGCGGCGGCGGCGGATTGAGGGGCGATCAAGTGGAGGAAGGAAGAGATATGAATGGCGTCGGAGCATGGATCGACGGCGGTGGTGAGATTTAGAGAGGACGCCATGGAAATTGAGTTGAGAGAAGAAGGAAGTTGCAGAAATGGGAGAGGGAAGGAAGGAGGAAGGATAAATAGGGCGCAGAAGAAAAGGGCAGAAAACGCGTTGTTGTTCAGAGATCACACATCTCACTAATTTCTTTTTTCCTACTTAATTTTGTTAGCTTAAAATATCAATTTGGTTGCATCTTCAACTTTCAAATGTCCAATTTTAATTATTTGATTTTGCCCGTTAATCTAATTTTTAGTCCATTATTCAATTTTGGTTTCTTCCAACAACACATCTGTTAAAATTAAATGTAACTTTAGTAACATTGATATCGGTTGAGCTATTAATCTATTACAATTAAATGTAACATTTCCATTTAGTTGATGTAGCACAAATTGACGAAAATAGTAATGATTCTTGGTTTCAAACGGGAGACTTGTGGTGGTGAGTACAATATCACAAATCAAACGTTTCCAATCCCTTGTATATTTTATTCTCATACTTTTATTATATTAAACAAACCAAACTAACAAAAATAATTAAATATAACCAAATAAAATTTATAACTTCTAAATGATACATTCATGTTTTTCAAAATAATTTCATCACATGTGAAATTATCTTTTTTTAAGGAAATTTATTCATGTAGAAAATAATTATAAATATGGTTTTTTTTTTTTGAAGTTAATATGGTTATTTTTTATAAAGTTGGTAATTATAATTATTGATTTAAATAATATTTTCTTACCTAGTGTATTAATAATACATAATATCACATTAATGAAGATTGTGAGTTAAATTTCTTCAAATATTATTGAATTCAACAAACTATTCACAAAATTGAAAATGTGAATTTAATAATAACATAACTTAATTGATAGAATGTACGACATAATAACCAAAATATTGTTAATTTAAAAATATAATTTTTAAAAATAACCGATAAATGATAAAAAAAAAATAATAAAAAAAAAATATAAAGTATAGGCCAATAGAGCAATAGTTCAAGCGGTATGTACACCTAATGACCTACACTCTCAATTATTATAATCTCGTACTACTTTTGGGAATAAATACAAAAACTGTTTGATAATAAATTAATCATAACCAAAGAGTGAGGTCAATTCTTAATTCACACTTTAGGCTAATAAAAACAGAAACCGTTTTTAAATGTCACCTATGCTACTTTTGACAATAAAGACAGAAATCCTTCGATAATAAATTAATCATAATTTATTTTATTCTATGACATCGATTACAATTATGACATTTTCTAATTTAATTTTGTAGATTTATTATTCCTCATTTTTCAAATAATTACAATTTTATACATGTTTGATATTAAAAATAAGAAAATAGTTAAATACAAATTTTTATGGTTGAATGCCATAAAAATGAAATGGATTTATAATTAATAAAACTAAGCCAATGCACCACTAACATTTTCAGTACAAATATTGTTGACTTAAAAAAGAGTGATATAGTAAATACAAAAATGGAGAAAACTATCGATAGCACATTCACTAGATCATGTCTGAACGTTCTTCTTGATTTTTTTTAACCTCTTAATTGTTAAAAATTTCACATCAAAAAGAGCGGATGTGAGTTATCTTCTCATTATTAATTAATTTTGAAGTTTAATTCTATATCATTTGGTATGGTATAGAGCTCATAAACTAAAACAGAGTATTTAGTTTAATAATTAAGTTTGATTTACAATTGGTGAACTCAAAAACTTGAAAGGACATAATAAAAGAACTCACATCTATCAGTCCGATAAAGCTTAATTATTGTCGTTCATATTCATTTTTAAATTGTAAAGGTAAAAGTTAATCATTTAAATGTCAAAAAATCACAAAGAATCAAAATTAAATAGATAAAAATTAATGATTCATATATCAAATCATAAAGAACAATTGATTGGACAAAACAATGTTATTTAAATATGAATGTTCATGATTAAATAGTATCCTAGAATTGAATTATATTACAATCAGGATAATATGTCATTGTCCCTTTGATTATACTTTTTTTATAAAAAAAAATCACCCTTTGAATATACGGATTGTATTATTGCTATACAAAACTTATAATATTTACTCAAATAAAGAAAAAAGAATTGTACTATTTAAATGCGAGGATTAAAAAAAGGTATTATAGAATATAGAATAGCTCTACTGTGATCGAACCAAGGACGTATGAGTGAAAAAAATCTCAACCAATTAGCCAAACGTCAACGACACCGACCCAATTCGGTGCTCATTTTTACTTTCTTTTTAACTTATACTATTTTATTTGTTTATATTAAACCCACGGATAAAAAAAAAATTATTAGACAAAACCATATAAAATTATGAGTGGTAATCGATAAATTCATTTTCTTGAAAAATAATTTGATAACTTGTGAAATGACCTCTTCTTTCTTTAGCAATATACATTCAAACTCTCAAACTATATAATTAATACAGCTAATTCACTTTTTTTTTTATTATTATAAATATTTAGGTGTCTTCGATAATTATTTTGTTTTTATTTTTATATTTTAAAAAATAAAAGTATTGGATAACTAATTTTGTTTTTTTGTTTTTTTGTTTTCTAAATTTTAAAAACGATTTTTTAAATATTGAAGGAATTCAAAAAAACGGGGGTAAAAAAAAGAGCTTTTGAAAATAGGAATTCCGTTTTTTCTGTGAAAAAAATTAAAGGAAAATACCCAAAAAAGCGCTATTTATTTTTTTTTTTTGAAATAACCTGTTACATCAATATTTTGTTTACTTTAAAGTTTATAAATATAAATCAATTAACATTTATGGTAAGTTTTAGTTAATTTTCTTTGAAACAACTACTCAATTATTATAAAATTTTGTTTGCATTTTTTGTTTGCTTAGATTTTCTTAGGTGGTATTAAATACTAATATCATTGAACTACACTTTCAATTAATTACCAATATCATTGAACAACATTCAATTAATTACTATGTTGGGAGACTCATTAAAAAGTACATGAAAAATTAACAATATATATTTAATAAACTCGTATTACATAAACATGTATACAAAACACCAAATAAGTTAACAAAATTTATATTTGAGAGGTAAAGAGGTATTGGGAAAATTATACTTTTTAATCTTTAGATTTGAAGTTTAATTTTATTTTGGACTATATATTTAAAAAATAATATTTTTTATCTTTGACATTTAAATAAAGTTCATTTGTGACTGCTAAATTTAGAATTTAATTTCAGTTTCAATTTTATTTTAATGACTTTAAACACGAATATGAAATTTCGTAAGATAACTCGTCAGCACGCCACCAACTCAATTTAATGTTCAACTTTCCCTACATTTTATACACTTTTATAACTAACAAAACCAAATTAAATTTATAATTGATAAATTCCTTTTCTTCAAAAAAAATAATTTATAATTGATTTAAACCCAATTTTTTTGTTTTTTAATTTGATTTTGTGTCAATCATTATACTGAATTTATTGTTGTTTCACAAAATATTCGAGCAAGAGAGTTGAATGATAGATATACATTAAAATTAAAAGTAGTTCAACATGTAATTAAAAATTTACAAGTTACTACCCCCAAAAATCCATTCATTTGTCTAATTGATGGGATTGCATATGACATATTTGTAAGTACTATAAATTTGTGTATGACTACTAATCCAAGTGAATTTTTAACAAAAAAGAATGGTAATTTTAAATGAGATATAAAAAAAAGGTATTTTAGAATACCTCAGGTTTAATACAAAGCACCCTACATTATTAAGGTGCTTGCACCCTCTACATTAGATGGTGCTACCCCCTAAGAGGGTAGAGGCCCACAAAGGGGACCCACATTCACTCCAATTTAAATGGAGGACTAAAATCGATCTCAATCGGGATCGAACCCAATACTTGGGAGGCCAAGAACTTTCTCAGCCAACAACAGTAGCCAACATGCTACTGATCCTTTCGGTGATATATTTTACATTTTAATTTTCTTATTACTAAATAAAACTAATTATAAGTTAAATGGATGCTCATTTTCTTCCGATGTTTTTTTTTTTTTTTTGTGGACGCTCAATTTACTTTTCAATGTTATTCTAAACTTCCTTACTGTTGAATTATTTACTATTAAACCCAAAATAATTACATACTTTTTCTGTTTTCTTAAATATTTTTTTTGTGAGAAACATTTTCATAAATAACTCAAACATATGTTTTTTTTTTTTTTTTTTTTGAAAAACTCAACATATGATTTGAAAACCAACAATATTATAATATATAGATAGATATAAAAAATATTATATTTTAAACCATAACAAAAATGATTAACATCAATTTTACGCTTAGCTTAACTTGTACACACTAGAGAAATGTAACGGGTTGTGCATGTAGGTATATTTTACTTATGTTTTCATTTGTTAAAATAATTATTGGCAATATTATTTTTTATTAATTTTTTTTTTTTATCGAATGAATTAGTGGCGTCATAGTTTTATTGTTTTGTTGAAATTTTAAAACGAGTTCGACACTAGCCGAACTCATTTACAACCAAATAATGGAACCATTACTTTACTCACTCATTCTTTATTCAAAATAAATTTTTTGGTTATTAAGATATCCCACATGAAATATAAAATAGTATATGATATAATTATAATAGAAAAATAAATGTTTTTCCAATAATTGTCATTTTAAATAATATTTTATTCTCACCATTTTCTTTAGCTATTTATTAAGTGGTTTTGATTTAAGGTAATTTAGCATTGAGTTCTAATTAGTTATTTTAATTAGTTGTTTTATTTTTATGTTTCAAAAATAATTTAAAAGTTGTAGGCACATTGTTACATGCTTTTTACTCAATAACATGAATATAAATTTACCATTTCTTTTCTTCAAACAAACATACTTTTTGCAAGGATTAAATAATACACTAAAGTGCAACAAAAAAAAGGTGAAAAGTATGAACATAAACTTATAGTAAGCAAATATACTATTTGTGAAGGTTTTTGAACAAACATTGGAAATAAAACAACAATACACTAATTATAAAAGTCCATAAAAAAATAGTAAAAATAAATCAATATATATGAAAGAAAATAAAATATTATATATTAAACCATCAAGAAAAATATTAACACACAAATTTTACACATTGATGGCTTAACTTGTATAGATTAATGATTAAAAAAAATGAAATTGTTAATCTTTTGATTAATATGCTATATCATACCAATTAAACTAACATTGAATCGATTGGGGGCACGTTGATTAAACTAATATTAAAATGATTCATATAAAATATATATAAAAAAAACCAATAAACTTAAACAAGTCTAAAAGAAGAAGTTTTAAACCCTAAACCCTAACCCTAAACCCTAAATCCGAATATAGAAAGTTACACAAGTCTCTTGTGTTGATTTTTCGATAGAACTACCATTTATGAATTAACTCATATGATTGTGTTTGAATATTAAATATGGAAAAGCCTTTATCATCAACCGTCCAAACGCAATTTCTATAGTCGCATCGATCCGAAAGCCAATTCCCCTTCTCCGGCCAGAAAACTTGGAATGAAGCATGCCCGAATTTGCTTTCAAAGTCGCACCAAAACAATGTTGTTTGCCACACATTCTCTTTGAACTCCCAATTGTATTCCTCTTTGAATTGAAGGACATGCACCCCTGATATCACAAAGTTAACATGAACTGAGCTTAAGCAGCGTCTCGTACGACCTAGTAACTATGAAGTTACAAGTTCGATCCCCCAACCTCCCAATATAATAATCAAAAAAATGATAATAATTATGATTTGAATAATAAAAAATAAATGGAGCTCTTCATTTACCTAGATCATTATCTTTGGACTTGCAGTGGACAGTGAGAGGCTCATTTCTCTGGTAGTTCAAAATGGTGACTTTCCATGGCGAATATGGAGGCTGGCCACCAAAACAAGAGAAGAAATTAAAAGTCGAAGAAAAAACGAAGAGCAAAATAATACAAAGATTATTATTCATGGCCTTCATTTTTTTTTTAATATTAAAATATATTTGTGTTTCAATTCTGAAGAATCAGCCATTTATATATAGTGGTTGTTAAATTATATATGGAAAGCTTAATGAAACGCATATCATATTTATATAAATATATCTATATTTGGGGAAAATTAAATTTTTGGAAAGCTTATTCAAAAAAATTTAGTATGGAAATGGGTTGTAGATGGAAAATTACCATTAATAAATTACCAAAAAAATTAATAAATTACCATTAATTTAGAAAAACAAAATAGTGTAATATAAATTATGGAAATGGGTTGTCGATGGAAAATTTTAGTATATTTGATTTTCTTCTCCTAAAATTTTGATAAGTATTTTTTTTTTTTTTTATAAAAAAAATCGCCATATATATAATAATAATAATACTAAATAATTTTAAAATTGCTAATTATTTTAACGGTGGGCCGATTGATTGTCTGATTTGGTGTTAATCAATTTTCATTCTATAATCACAAATGTATTTTACTTTTTTTGATTATTTATTTTAAACAACCCAAATATAAATTTTAATTGGTAATTTCTTTTTTTATTTTTGCTATTCCAAACAAACTTACTTGCTACATAAATATTATGTTTTTTTAAACGATAAATATTATGTTTAAACCCAAAATGATCACCATCATTTTTTTTTGTTTGCGTAAATCAACCCAATAGACAGCAAAATAATATTATATATTAAACCGTCAAAAAAATTTATTAACATCAATTTTACACATTCATGGCTTAACTTGTATGGATTAATGATTAAAAAAAAAATCAAATTGTTAATCTTTTAATTAATATGCTATATCATACTAATTAAACTAATACCAAATATGTCGGTGGCACGTTGATTATTTTACTTTATAAATATTTCATTTCAACTTCATAATTACAGATTCAAATTTGAAATTGATATTTAACTGTCAACCATTTGAAAAAAATAGTGCTAAAAAATCAGACTCTGATAACCATTTGAAATTGTTTTAAAATTTTCCGTTGAATCCTATTTTTGGAATAAAATCGCAAGGCGGCGATGACCTACCGCGTATAAGTCTAGGGTTCGTTTTTTTTTTACAGCATATATATATATTAAACAAATAAATAATAAGGCAAAGTTCAATTTGGTTCGAGCTCACGCCTTTTTTTTTTTTTAATTTAAGATAAAATATCATTTTGGTTTTTAAATTATCATATAAATTTTATTTTGGTCCTTTAACTTTCAACAATCTAATTTTAGTTTATAAATTATTATTTTTGTTTCATTTTGATCCCTCAATTTTTAACGGTCAAACTTTTATTCTTCAACTTTTTAAAAAATTTAAAAGTAGCATTGAGTTGGAAAACAAAGAAAATTGTACTGCAGAGTCCAATTTTACAAAATAATTATAGATTTAGGCAAATTTGATAAAATGTGTATCTATAATCAAATATACAATATAGTTTGCATCTATAGTCAAATATACAATATAATTTGCATCCATAGTCAAATATACAAAAAAATAACTTAACCCTAATTAAAATGGATGAGAGGGCAAAATAATAATAATAATAATAATAATAATAATAATAATAATAATAATAATAATAATAATAATAATAATAATATAAATATGACAAATTTACCCTTGTCACACATGTAAAAATCTCATAATTTTATCTTAAGGGGTTAATTGCAACACTTATTAAACTTCAAGGGAAGTAATTGATTAAATTGAAAGTTTAACTGTTTGATTATTACAAACATCATACTTTTTTTTAGAAAGCACAAATATCATACTTTAGTGGTGGTTTATGCAATTTTTCCTAATATTAAGATTTATTAATATAGTAAATATAAAAAATTTGTAGGAAAACAATTTACCTTCCAACTTTTTCTTTTTCTTTCTTTTGAATTTTTTTTTACCACGTCCCTATTTAAAAAGGGTTATTATTATTACTTTATTAACTAATTTTAATAAAGTAATTTTAAAATGTCAACAAGAGCAGAAGGGACATTAGTGTACATTCAATGATTAAGATATTTTGAATATATATAAGAAAAATTATACTATATAGACCACTTTCAAACAATATTTGCACATTTAGCCTCACAACTTTTTTTTTGCAATTTT
>JBBMEF010000018.1:10831073-10864365 GCA_037832685.1 Sicyos baderoa | reverse complement strand
TAATTAATGATGTCGAGGGCATAATGGAATTTTGTAAAAAATAATTTCCGGAAATAAAAAATGAGAAATTAAATTTGTAATTATTTTGATTTTATGAGAAATTTGTAATTATTTCTTTAAAATAGCCTAACAAGTACAATTTTTCTAAATTTAAACTTTTTTTAAGAGCGTTAATTTAAATATTTTTATAGATATAAATTTAAACCTTTAATTCTCTATCAAATGTAATTTATTTTAGTATTCATAATCTAGAATTTAAAATTTTAGAGATATTTTACCTTATTTGAAATTTAAGATTCTAGTACACAGAATTTTAAAAATTCATTTAATAAATTTGTAATTAAATTTTCTTTTTAATGAGATTATTATTCAAGAAAGGAAAGAATAATGATAATAAATTAATAACAACTCAGGAACTACACGTAGTTAGAATAATAGCATTACTTCAATCTTCAAAAGAAAAACAAAGGAAAAAATAGCATTACTTCAACCTTTTGGAATTTGTTTGCTACTAGATAATGCCATCAAGAATAATTTAAAAAATAAAAAAGGGAAAAAAAAAGAAAAAGAAAAAGACAATGCATCCGGAAAATTTGAAATATATATTATGTTATTATAGAAATATATTTATCTTCGTTAATTGAGCTCATACCAAATAGGTAAGTGACGTAATAGTTTTATTGTTTGGTTGTTCAATACCAGCGTCACACGTTCGATTTCAAGAATTGATATTTGTACTCGTTCCTCAATATACACTAAAAACAGAAAACTTGCAAAAAATAATAAATAAATAAAAAAACTTGCAAAAATTATAAATAGCCCATATTTCTCATTTTATATATTTTGTGCAATACAACAATTAAATTTAATTCTTCTACTTTAAAAGTTTTTTTTTTTTTTTTCCACTTTTTTTAAAAAAATTCGAAGTTCACTTCAGGATAACTAAGTGGCAAAGATTTTAACATGCGTTAGATCGTATATTATAGTAATTGAGCTTACCGCTTACCTTTTGTTGTTTTCTATCTTCTTTTTTTGTTACTTATCGTTTATAACGTACATTTAACTAGATCGATGTACCTTCTTAGGATTTGAATTCATTACTTGCTTTTTTTTTTTTTTGTTTTTTTTTTTTTTTTTTTTTTTTTTTTTTTTGTTACTTATCGTATTTTAAGAAAGTAATTTTAGCTAAAATCATTTTTTAGATCAATACCACACTGAAGTCTTTAACCTTAGATTTCATTTATCTTTTGTAGCATCTACAAATAAATTTCCATGTTTCACATTAAATCTCCTAGCATATACCCTACTTTTTTTTGTTCTTACACTACCCTATCTTGAATTATTAAGCGAATTTCAATTTTTTTTTTAAAAAAATTGAAATTTAAAGTTTTTTATTTTTTATTTTTATAAACAGTAACGGGAGAGAAGGAGAGAAAAAACAGTTTCGTGGCTTTGGAGCAAAAAAAAAAAAAAAAAACATTTTTGTCATTGTTGGGTCCTCAAGTTCTCTTCCTTTTCTGCAGCCGCACCCAGTTTTATTCATAATTTTCTTTCCAATTTCTAGAGAGAAACAAAATCACATAAATTTTTTTTTGAAAAAAAAGAAACAAAACAACCAAACCCCAATTCCTATTCCATTCCATTCCATGAAATAAAAATTGAATTTTTGTTCCATTCATTTCCAAATTGCCGATATTTCTTCCCAGAAAATCTCGGAGCTTTTCCGGGATTGAAGAACAAAAAATAAAACTAAAAGTTTCTCCGTTACCCCCTTCGAATTTTGAACAACAACCCCTCATAACAGAACTTGGGTTTTATCCTGCCCCTGTTCTGTTCTTGATCCAATCCCCTCCAATTTCCACTCTCTACACACATTAATCCATTCATTTTGGGGTTTTCTCTTCTGGGTGTTGGTCATTTTGGGGATTTCTCAACTGGGTTTAACCCCGATTTCTCTGTTCTTCTTCGTTTTTAGGTTTTCGTTTTCCCGAATTCGCATGTTTATGGAATACCCATTTCGATTTTGAGTTTTTTGTTTGAATCTGTTTGTGCGTTCGATCGAGTTTTGGTTTCTTCAGATTCCGATCATGGCGTCCAAGTCTGGGTCGTTGGATTACTGGAGGGATTACTTCAGGAATGCGAATTCGGATATTTTTAGCTTAATTGATTATGCAATCTTGGTGGCTGCTTCTGATTGTCCCAAGGAGTTTCGGTTGAGGAGAGATCGAATTGCTGAGCAGTTGTTTTCGTGTCGATTGACCCGATGTTTGGGTTGCGACCGTGTTGAGCTTGCTGTGGCGGGGGACGTCGATGACGGCGGCGAAACCGGGTTCAAGAGCGGGTCTGGTGGAGATGGGTGTGAGTTTGAGGCTGGTGGGAGCAAAGAGAGCAAGGTTTATAGCAGTAGAGATGATCAAGGGGAGATGAATTTCAATCAGGTTAGCAATTATAGTTTTGATGAAGCTGAAGCATTGACTGATGAAATTGAACAAGAGTCTCAGATTGTTGGGGAGGTTTTGAGGATCAAGGAAATTCTTAGTAATTTTGAAGATGAGGTAATGAATGAGTGCCTTTGATTGATTGACCCTTTTCATTTTATGGGATGTTCTTTTGTGTTTCATGATGAACATTGTTGTGTTTGTGTGTTCTTTTGCAGTCTGCTTCTGTGTTGTTTGAATCCCTTAGAAGGCTTGAATTGATGCCTCTATCAGTTGATACTTTGCAGGTGATTTTAATTGTTTGGCCAAGTTTAGTTTTGTTGGTTGTTTTGTTTTTGGTGAAAAATTGGACTTAAGTTTTGAGGTTTCTTTCCCTTTATCAGGCAACTCAGATTGGCAAGGCTGTTAATGGTCTTCGAAAGCATGGATCGAAGCGCATCAGTAATCTTGCTCGAGATCTTATCCGGTACTAAATCTTGCCTTCAAAGCACAATAAGCATAGATGTTATGTGATGAGTTCCTAAAGTAAATTTTTTTTCATTTGTCTGCTCCTGCTTCATCTGCAAAGTGTTATAGATCTTATTGATTTGATTTTGAACATATAAGCTGAGGATTTGAGTTTTATAAATGGGTTGCTTGCTGCTTAGAATGGTAGGATGAACAAAGAAAGAATCATCATCTTCGACCATTCATTGTCCATTATTTTGTTTATTGAGTTAATGATGAACTTTTCAAGCTCATCTGTATCTTTAGAACTTGTTTGAGAGTTCTCTGTCTGCCACGTTCTATCGTTTGCACATTCATAGCATATAAAGAAACCTCCTCTTTGATATTGTTGGCGTTTCTAATTTGCATAAGGCAAGTAGAAGATCGGACTATTGTTACCGACAGTTTTTCGTTACTTTGTTTGAGTGTAAAAGATCAACTTCATGGGTTGCAGGGAGTGGAAGAAACTTGTGGACGCATGGGCAAAAGAAACAGCTGCCGTTCAAGGTAGAGCTTGTCTACGAAAACTTTAGCTACGTTTGCGTCGTAATAGGCCGACTTTCACGATTTCATTATTGAGGAATTTTTATGTTTTCCTTTTTATTGACAAAAAGGTGCAGAAGTCACACCAGATTCCAAAAATAATCTTGGAGCTGCTCAAGAAGAAGATTATTATGAAGATGAAGGGCTTCCCTTTCCTCCTTTAGATGAAGCTGTATTTTTTACCACTCAGCCCACATCAATGGAACTCTCACAAGTATGCCTCTATTTTCTTGTTAACTTGGGTTTTTATTCTCAAGAAAAATTATCTACTTTAGGTTGCATTGGTTCTAATCGACTGTATTTACTTTCCGTTCCATTCCCTTCTCGGTGAAGTTCTTTGATGGCATGGACGATGATGGAAGTGAGTTCGTTATGCAACATCCTATGTTTTTCTCAATCACTGGCTATCAGTTCTATTTTTCTCAGTATCCAATGTTGTTTCAGATCCTCGAAACAGTGGGGAATTGGTCAAGAACCGCGATAATGGAAGAAAAACATCAAATGGCAATCAAAACCCTACGAGGTGTAAACAACAAACCTCTCGGGAGGTCAATGTGCTTGCTAAGGACCATAAGAGTCAAATGAAGGAACAAGTTGTGAGGCCAAACAAGCCCCCATCAAACTTAAATCCTGGGATTTCGAGGCCGCAGAAGCTAAGCACAGAGCAGAAGGACAATCATGACAAGTTCCAGCGTAAATTAGACAAGCCTACGACGATCCCAAAGAGGAGCCCGCAGGATGTAAGTTCGCAAAGATAGATTGTAAGTAATTTCGGGGTTTGACATTGGTCCTTGTACCTGATTTTTTCGATATGTGTTTACCAGAATTTCAAGCATTCGGATGAGGCTGCTGATCAAGTTAAACTAGAAGCCACTAAGAGGAAACTGCAAGAGAGTTACCAACAAGTTGAAAACGGTATTGTTTTGTTTTCCTTTTGTGCTTTTATTGATTTCAATAACGTTTTAAGTATGAATTAAAGCATCTTAAGCTAAATATTTGCACCTAAGCATAGCTCAACTAGTTAAGGCATATACTCCCAACCGAAAGATCAAAGATTCTCGAACCTCCCACACCTCCGAATGTTGTATTGAACTCACAATTTATACCAGACATCCAAATTAGAGCTCTTTTAAACGCATCGCTGTATAGACATGTTGAATGTAACCACGAAAGTGCTGATTCATGGTGTCTATTCCACAGCCAAGAAGCAGCGTACGATACAGGTTATGGAAATACATGATCTTCCCAAGCAGGGAATGGGCCACAGGAATCCGCACTTAAAATCTGGAGGCCACAACCGGAATTGGGCAAACAGGCGGCGTTAGGATCATCGACAATAAGGAAGAAGACTATACTTCCAGCATACTTTCCTGGTGACTTCCACCCAAAATCAGGTGGAACATCAAAGCTATAACTCTCTGGCAAACAGTGTCTCGACCTACTTGCTTGAAGGTAAACAATAGGAAACTTGGCTTCACTGTGTTTGTGCCAGAGAAGGCGATTCCGATTCAAAGGCGAGTCGGAGATAAACAAAACCCCTTTTCCTAGTTTAAGTACATTTTCAGACTATAGAGAATTTCTAATGGAATTTGGGAGGCAAAAATTTATATGCTTTATCAGTGGTTGTTGTGGGAGTCTTCTTAACTTGGTTATCTCATACATAAATGACTGTATAGAACCCCTCATTTGAATATCCTCTTCACTTCACTGATTTCTTTTTAGAACAGTTTCCCCTTTCTGAGATAATGTAAGATATTTTGCACAAAATCAAGGTGCAGTTCCATAAACAGAATAAAATCTATATACTTCTTTATATGGATGGCTTTTTTGAGTTCTACCCACAATTTTTACCTTTTTGCTTTCTTGGAATAGCTTCTGGTTCACTCAAATGCACTTCTTTTTGTTCTGAAAACTCATTTTCTTTTTCTTTTAGGCTCTGCTCATTTCATAATGTTCTATAGGAAGTTTCTTTTTGGTTGATGTCATAGAAAGGTTGTGGGTTATTTATTTTACATGTTCTAAATTTTTTGGAATAGAAATTCATGATAACGAAAACCAAATTCATGATAACCTACCTAGGATTTTTTTAATTCATGGATTTCTTTACATTCAAACCTTGTTATCAAGGTTAGATGATATGTTCCGTGAAAATATTTGAGGTGCGTAAGCTTGTCGAGACACTCATCGATATCGATATAAAGAAGGTAAGAAGTTTGGCAGGTCAGATGGCAAGTTTGCAGAAACTTCCCCTTTGTGGCACTTTCTTGCTCTCTTGTATCAACAGCTAAGACAACCAAAACAACACCTCTCCCAACACAAGAAGACAAAAGGGTTTTGCCCTTTCTTTTTTTTAAATGGTAGGTAACAACCAGGAAGCCAATGTTTCTTTCTTTTTTTTTTTTTTTTTTTGAAAATTTTATTTCTTTTTTCCCTTTTTTAATCATCAATTCATCTTAATATTAGTCAACTCTTCACCTCCAATCCACTTTTTTTCTCCCAATTATACCCCCACATCAATATTAGGCCATCTTCAAACTTGCTACATAAAAGATATTTGTATTTTTAAGTTATTCAATAACTTAATTTCGACGATTAATTACTCGTAACAAACTTTTTTTGTCTTTATTAAAAACTTAACAAACAAGTTAAGAAAGAAAGCTTGAGACTATTCGTTTCGTTTCGATAAACTAAGCTAACCCTTCTTGCAAAAAGAGAAAAAAAAAAAAATCATAATTCTAGATTTGATTTGTCTTGTTACAAGTTTATTAAAGAAGTTAAAGAAAGAAAGTTGAAAACTCTTTTTTTTCTTTTTGATAAACCAAGCTAGCATTTCAATAAAAAAAGAAAAGAAGAAAAAAAATGTCTTCATAATTCTAAATTTGATTTTTATGTTGTTATGCTATATAGAATCTAGTACATTTTTAAAACAAAATATATATACACAAAAAATATGGTTATTCGAGCATCTGATTTCATGGGGGATGATATGTAGTTTAACTATTTAAATAAAATGAGAATTTGCATGTACATTATAATAAAGCAAAAAAATTGCATAAATAGTATAATAATGAAAATATTTGCAAATATAGCAAGATCAGATTTATAGAATCCATCAATAGTGTCTGATAGATTCCATTAATAGTGTCTGATAGACACTATCAATAGCGTTTGATAGACTCTATTAAGGATTCCACCAACAGTGTTTGATAGAGACTATAAAAAAAAGTTGTTATATTTGAAATATTTTTAAAAAGTTGTTATAATTCTAATGTAGTGTAGAAAATTTACTATAGAGTGTAAATTCCTTAAATAAAATGGTAAATATAATTTTTTTATTTCCGGTAAATTTAAGAGTTTTGTAAGCTTATTGTTTTAGATAGAAAAGAAATTAGAGGATGATATTTTTGGATTAAAGGTATGTGGTGATGAGTTTATCCATTGGAGTAGTGGGGAAGGGAAAAGGGATATTGGTGATTTTAATTAATATTTGCAGAGGATAAGATTGTCATATGCACATTGTTCTTATCCTTTGCCACACCTAAAAAGCCCATTGCCCATTTTCCATTTTATTATTATTATTTTGGTTTCAAATTTTGCAAGTAAATCCATCTCTTTTTCTCTAAAGAACCTATTTGAATAGATTCTATCAACCCACATGCCTTCCTTGTCTCCTATAGCATATATATTTATATGAGAAAAATGAGAGTTTAATACTTTCCTATATTGCCCTTCAAAAAAAAAAATTCCTTTAATTGAATGATATTTTAGATTTTTTACAGTGTGGTTCAACTTTATTTCTCTTTTAAAAACTGTATCTATTCGGTATGGTGTAATGGGTCGGTGACATAATGGTTTTAATGTTTGGTTGTAAACTAAGTCAACACCAACGTCACATATTCAATCTCGAAAAGTAATATTTGTCATTTTTCTTCGATATGTACAAAAATAAAATTGTAATAGTGAAATAGAAAATTGATTAACATGATAGACGAAAAAGTAAATGTATATAATCAAATGGGTTAGTGGTGCAATTGTTTCATTGTTTGATTGTAAACGAGTTCAACACCAATGTCACAAATTCTACTTTGGTATTTGTCCATTTTTTCTATATGTACTAAAAAAAAATATATGAATATAAATTAGAGAAGTACTCATTTCCACGTTGTTTTAAGTCATTTTTAAGTTGATTTTTTAATTCAACCTTCTAATGAATTTTTTCTTTTTTACATTAATAGTCATTTATAAACGTTTAGAATGTTGGGATTTGTGACTCATATAGTTGTATTAAAAAAATTATGTGTTTAACCTTTTACCATGGATTAAATAGTGTTATTTTGAGATAATTTTGTATTCTTATTTGGGTCTTGTGAGTTAGGACTACAAAAACTCTAAACTCGAGATTGAGAACATTTTATGAGGTTTAGGATTTGGTCATTCTCGTCTTCTCCAACTTATTTTGTGAATAATTAAAATTAGCTCTTAAGTTCGACAATAAATTTAGGAATCTTTCCAAACCACTATCTATTTTGTTTTCTCATTCTCTCTTATGCAATTATGTTTTATTTTCTTTATTGATTTCTTATTTTACATATTTTTTTAGATTAAATTGCTAACATAAATAAAGGAGCGAAGAAAAATACTTTAACAAGTCGTGGTTACTTTATTTAAAAAAAAAAAAAAACTTTAACAAGTGACAAAATTTAAGAGTTCTCTTAGAATTTAATCGAAAATGAAGGCTGTATGTATGAAAGTAAATTTAAGACAACAATTGAATTTGATGATTTTGAGGGAAACATTCTTCCTTTCTACAAACAATGGAAGAAAAACTTGGATGATTAATTATATTCTATGTGTTTATAAAATTTTCAATAGCTTTTTTTACTTTGTAACTAAATATTTTATAGTTTTGAAATGTGTTACTACTTAGGTAGAAAGCTGTTCACTAGTTCAAAACTATACCACATTCATCTTAAACTATCAAATTATTGATTATAAGATTTAAGACCAGCCGTTCATTGTATTGTTGTCTCCATGAAAACAAATTTTATTTTTGGTAATAAATGACATGAAACTTTACATCATTCTTATTGTGGTTTACTATTTTAAGAGTCCAAATATTTGATACATACAAATAACCACTTTTAAAAGCAAGCTCAAACATGCCTTTTGACCAATAAAAAGAATATATATATATATAATACATATAAAATAAATAACTACTATAAAAGTATTAATCAATATCTATACTAATCGCTTTATAAGTCTACGATTACTAAAAGTAAAAGAGAAAAAAAAAGTATTCCTTCAATTTACAAATTGAGAGAGAGGATTACAAATACCGATTCCAAAGATTGAACTCATGACGTTAGTGTTGAACTAGTTTACAACCAAACAATGAAACTACTACGCACTGACCCATTCAATTAAAAAACAGGATATTTAAAATATAAAATAGAATATTTCAAAACTGAAATTTTGGAAAAAAAAACAACCCAACAATTTTGCAAGTATAACTCAAAAGAGTTGTATTTACCAAATTAGCTGGATGGCACCTGATGCAAAATCGAGTATAGCGGAGGGATAGATTCTTCTTATTTTAAGGTTTCTTTGACTTGAAAAACTAAGCTGATTAAAATAAATTAAATAAATGAAAATTTCAATTTTCTATGATAAAATTAGAAAAAAATATAGTCAAGTTGATGACAATCAACAACCATATCATTTAAAACAAAACAATGACCAAATTTGAAGGTCAGACATTTACCAAATGCTATATGGTATTCTCAAAATCCTCTGAATTTGAACATGTTGGGGGAAAAAACTTCTTAAAGAGAAAATTAATTGAAAAAATTAAAATAAATAAACATCAAAACTTTAAAAGCACAATAACTTGCTTGAAAAAACTTTAAAATCAGCCTTGGTTGGCAAAACTTAACTAGAATAAGGATATGTTTGGTCTATCGGAAAGAGTTAAGAAGGGAAGAGAAAATTAATTTTTTCATGTTTGACCCATGAACTTGTAAGTCATCAATAACTCTAACACTTCACTTAACATCACATCAAACATAAATTTATTATCATTTTTCTTTCATTTCATTTCCTTTCCACCAAACATAAACTTATTTTTACTTATGTTTTCTTCCCATTTCATCCCAACTCAACTCAACTCATCCTTTTAAAGTCAAACATGTCCTAAGTATAGCAAACGTAAAATGTTTTTTTATTGAAGTGATTAAAAATCGACCGTATGGACTATTATTGTTGTGATGCACTTTTCAAAACAGACAATATGAACTTTTATATCGGTTGAAATTCATCACTTCCTACCAAGTGGGTTAGTGATGCAATTATTTCACTTATTGATTATAAACCAGTTCAACACCAACGTTACAGGTTCAATCCCGAAAATTGATATTCGTCCCCCTCTCTTTCTCGATATATACTCAAAAAAAAAAATTCATCACTTCTTTACACTATTTGTTGCGAGATTGTTTCATCTTCTAATATTTTGTCAAAAATCAAGCAACACCTCTATTGAATCTGATAAATAATATAGGGCTCCACACTTGAGTGTGGGAGTGGTTTGAGCCTTTAGCCGTAAGTAAATCTTATACAAATTTAGATTTGTCTCAAAACTTTGTTATTCGAAACTCACTCATAATGAGATAAATTTTACTCCTACCAAATAACTTTTGCAATAAAACGAATACAAGCTAATTAGGAAAATAGAAGACGAAGTTCATAACCTCTTAATTAAATGTACATTAATACGGTTGAGTTGGTGGAAAAAGTGAATATTAGATGGGGAAGTAGAGATAGAAAGCAAGTGATGATCAATTATGAATGTAACATTTAGGAATTGAAACATAAAGTAGTTGGATGGTTAGAGAGATGTGTAAGGAAACCTCCAGTTAGAGGCAAAGCTAGTTAATAGAATTCAACAACCAAATCCAAAATGTTGACTTTTTTAGTATCCAAGTTTGTTGTTGCCGACCTTAATTGGACCGTGGGCCGACAGCCCACTTCCTCTTGTCCAAATTGTGCCACCTTCAACATTTTGTACTATTGGTTCCTCATAAAGTCCCTTTTTAACTTTTCATTATTCAATATCATATATCATAGCCTACTTACATTTATACTCTTATTTTGATAACCATTTAACTCCCGATTAATTTGTGTTTGATCATTAAGTTTACTTAAGAATTAATTTTTTACAAATTTTCTTGACATCCAAATGTTATAGGATCAAACGGTATATCCCATAACATTAGTCAAAATGCATGCAAATTAGTCACGGTTATAAAAAAAAAAAGGATAATTAAGTTTATGTACACTATATGTAGAAATGGCCTTTGTTTTCTGATCTACTACTTAAAAAAAGTATACCACTAATTTTTTAAATCACTTAAAAATCAATGAAAAATGAAATTATTGAAAGAAATAAGACAAAATAGAATAATTTTGAAAAATTACAAAATCAAACGGAGACTATACTCTTATTTATTTTCTTATTATTTTTTTTTTTTTTGTTAATATTAGGTTAAGTTTGATGGTTTAGGTTATTTTCTTTAAGTTGTATAGACAGCAAGCCTTTATCATTATAAGAACTCGTGGGATATTAAAAAGAAAAGTAAAAGAAAGAGAATAGAGTGGAGATACTTCAAAAGCTTTCTACCCAGAAAATGATACGCTCTGCCCATGGCTGTTCATGACTAAGGTTTAAAACAAGACCTGCAAACAATCCATTAGACTCGCCTATAACTAACCTTATGTACTTTTATGTGAGTGTTCGGACCAGTTTATGTACCCTTCGACTGATTTCATGGAATAAACTATCTAACCCTGCAACATTTGGTTGCCAAGAAAATCGATAAGAAATTAGTATCAAAACAACCCATGATGGTTCCTAAGAGTTTCGAACTCATGCTGTCATGCAGAGGATTATTCTCTAAAGTAGCATTACACTGTTAATGTACAAAAATGTGAGGTATATAGATCAATGGAACTTCCTATGGCATCCCAAATGGTCTGCAAGTTTTAAGTAGACACAAGATGAAGACCAGATGGGGGGAGAACACATGAATATGTGACATACTTGACATTATCCAGTAACATGACCACAAATATTCTCGAAAGCGATTTTTGCGTAATCACGCCGTCAACTTCACTGTTGCCAGCTTCTCTTGGATCAATGAGCAGAGAAACTATCATGGATGAGGATGTTTTATTGTTACCTGGAAAGCTGTCTTTGCGTTGGTTTCCAACAGGTTCTTCCGTGATGTTGAAATTGGATCCACTTAGGGAAACTGGAAGACCACCCAAGATTCTCCTATTCCCTCCCTTGTTGAGATGAGTAGCAATCTTACGTTGTGCTTCAGAAGTATTGGCAATTGAAGATGCTGGAATTAATGCGCCTGGAGATGTTCTTGAGACGTCAAACTGGAACACTTCAGTGCACAAACCCGAACTCAGCATCGGTTCTACAGATGAAGAAAGAAAACCATAAGTATCTATAAAATGATGTCGAAAATAATTGGCCTTAACCCTTATATTAATCAAGCAAAAAATTCGAGACGATACGAAAAAAAGGAAATAGAGGGATGAGTCACAGAATCATTGATCAAATCCTCAATATTTAACCCAAAATCAATTTACCACCCACCTACTACTTTGTACATAAATCGAGACGATACAAAAAAAAGGAAATAGAGGGATGAGTCGGAAATCTTAAAAGAAAAAAGTGAATCATGACAACAGGCTTCCCAATGGCGATACAACATACTAATCTATTTCATTGATAGATGAATTGTTTGTTTTTACCGGATTTTCCATGTAGTTTTTTTCACCCTATTTATGTTTGCCTATATAGTTGGCATCTCCTCATCCCCTTTCTCCTCTATATTCTATCTTCTTTGTCACTGTTTCCTATCAATATATAAATACATATGATAAAAGGAGAACAATGAATCCCAGAAGTTCATTCATTTCAATTTCATGTCCTCGGCAATAAATAAAGCAATTTCCCCCCACAACTAACAGTTAGGTATTGCTATTTCAAGGGTAAAAATATATTGTATTCGTGCAAACAGTCTATCACACACTAATGTACAGAAACTATTCCTGTGCATAAATCAATATCTGATGAAAAACCAACCTAATCCAAGTGTGACACTATGTTATATGGTTAAAAATGCTCAAAACACCTTTTGAAGAGTGTTATGTTATGTCGCAATCATATTTATTGAAGACTGAAGAGAGCCTTGAAAATTCCAAGTTCAAGACTTCTATAACATTACACGAGCACCAACCGATGGATATAGTGCTCGCATATAATCCAGAGTCAATACATCTTATTTCAAGAGCAATTTGACACTGTTAGAAATCTCAATTGAAGATATAATAATTCAAGTCTTGAGCAATGCAACAAATAAAACTTCCAAATATCTCCACTCTAAAAAAAAGTACAAAACTGTATATAAATAATAATAATAGTGCAAGAGTTATTATGCTGGGTATTACCTGCAAGATCTTCCCAGAACCACTGCTGAAGTTTACCATCACCTGCAGTTGCCTTGATAGGTTCTTTTACACTGTTGGCTGAGCCTGGAGTAAGTGCCTTTGGTCGTACGGCAGGTTTTCTATACACATTAGGATATTTACCACCATTTGCCCTGATGTTGGGGACGGTCAGTGCCGGACTAAGATCTCTAGGAATTGCAAGACTAGTTTCCCTAACCTTGTCCTTATCAGAAGCCCTGTTAGAGGCCATAGCTTTCTCGCTAGCCAGGAAAGAATGAATTATCAAGTTTCCATCAATCTTCATTAATTTGTCATTCCTTGGAACATATAAAGAAGCAACAAGAGGTTCACTAGCATTTCCAAGCTTAATAGACTCGTCCAAATCGTGTATATGTTGTGACCCTTTTCGTCTCTGATCAAACTTCAAGTCACGCCCTTTCCTATAAATTTTCTCACATTGTAAATGGTTCAAAGTACTAGCTTTTCCACAAGGAGTATCTACATTCACACCATCTGATAAATTGGAATAACTATCGACTCTCAAAACCCTTCCTCGGTTTTGATTGTTTAACCTATCACCAAGAAATGCCAATTTACTAGAAGCCCCTTCTCCAACATTCCCAAATCGAACATTCACTATAGGAACTAGACCACCAAAAAGCATAATAAAGAACAAAAGACCCAGAAAACTAACACTCGCAACCTTCTTAGTTCTTCCCTTGACATTCCTCTTCTCATTCTTTTTACCCCTTGTTTCCGGAGCAGGTTGCTGGGGCTTTAGTCTAGGAATTGGAACCAGAGGGACCTGAGAGCCATGTGGTTTAACAACATAAGGAGGGTATGGCACCCATGGATAAGACATCGGGGCCATTGCGGGATGCGGATACATATTTGGCGGCGGAGGCTGACACATACCACTACCACTCAGCTGCTGTCTCAGACCTGCATTCTCAGCCATCATATATGCTATCTTACTATTCAATTCAGCAATGGTAGAATGCATAATCCTCACTTTATCCTCTAACTCCCCCACATAATGCTTTTTCCTCTCCCTGGAAAGCTGCGCACTCTCTCGATTCCTCGTCAACCTCGCATTCCTCTTCTCTTCATCCCCATTTAGAGCACAAGAACTCAATTGGGGATCAGTACTTTCTACAGGTCCAGATGACCTTCGATACTTGGCAGATCTCGAATCCGCATTCCCTTCATCCAAATCTTTCTTCCTCTTAGTCATGCAGCTTTTCCCCATTTCCTCTAATGTAATATTCTGCTCAACAATAACATCAGAATGCTCCTCATTGGAAGATGGGCAATTCATCCCTTCAGAGACGCCCAAGCCGCAATTACCAGAACCCGAGCCCTGAGACGACACCGGCTCGCATAACAACTCATGATCACTACTACCACCATCATAGTCTGGAGAGGGACAATTCACAGCCCTCGAATCCTTTGAGTCCAAACGCATTAGTAATTCCGAAGTTTGATGGTCAAGAAACTTACAATCATGGGGAGAGTGCTTGCAAGAAACCGCAGAGCTGGCCGATCCGGGAGACTCTTCGCGAAGACCAGCGGCCACAGGAGCATCCAAATTCTCGGAGATGATGAAATCGTCAGCCTCAGAGGGGATGTAAAGATCGTCAAGATCGTCAAAAGTGAGCTCGATATCCTCATTGTCGTCGAAACCCAGATCAAGTAGGGTGGAGTAAATAAAAGGGTCGTGGGGTACGTTGTGATCGGCGTCGGAGAAGAAGATGGAGTCCAGAGGCGGAAATTGGAGGGGATCGAATTCGGAAGCGTAAGTGGTGGAGTTAGGGCTTTGATCGAAGACGGGTGTTGGGTCAGCCATGGTTAGGGTTTTGGAGAAGAAATTGGAATCTGAAAATCCAGAGAATTCTAGGGTTTGGTTTTACAATGGGGAAGATTGAAGATTGAAGAAGAAGAAAAGCAATGGGGATTTTGTTACGAAACTCCTCACCGTTTACTTCGTGAACCGCGTGTTTATGTAAACAATGGTGGACTCATTCGGTATGAATAACCTTTTTTTTTTGTTTAAGTACTTACAGTTAGAATAAGACAAATACTAATTTTCGAATCTTGTGACATTGATGTTACCTGTTTAGACATTGTCGAAGTATACAAGAAAGTCTAATCTCAGTACGACCCGATGACGATTGAACGCGGGTGATCATGGGACTCAAACAACTCATATTGTAAGTCAGTCTATCAGATCTATGACGATGAGCTCTGATACCATCCGTAAGACTGTAATAGTCCGACTCATAGCTAGCCAAAATATTATTTAGATCTATATAATTTTGAATCATTATTGAATTACAAAAAGAAAAAAAATGTATGCACAAGGATATCATAAACCTCCATCCCCATATTAAAGAATTTTGGATTTCATGACTTAATTCGAAGTCATGAACAACCCTTAACATCTGCTTGTTAGATAAAACAAACTAATTAACATGAAAATAAACTGCAAAAATTACCAATTTACCATCTAAAATTGGGAAGAAAAAAGAAAAGAAAAAGAGATAAATAAGACATTGGTAAGCAATTCATGGATACTGTTTAGAGGTATATTAGTACAACTAGTACAACCCAACAAATTTTTTTTATGGTTAATACATATTTGATGAATCTATATCTTATACTAATTTCAAATTTATATTAAAAATAAAAACATGTATATCATTAGGATATGTTATTTAGCAAATATATTAAAAATATAAATATTATCCAAAAATAAAATATATTTTGAAGTGTAATATAAAATGATTGGCAAATTCAATCTCAGCCCTTTCCCCTTCCGATTGGCGGGATAAGAAAGAGGGTTTTGTTTCCCAATCTTTTCATTCATTCTTCTCCTCAATTTGATTGATGCTTACAACTAAACCCTTTTCCTGTTTCTTCATCTTCCCTTTTCTTCTTCCTCTCTGACCCAGAAGGGGAAGAAGAAAAAGCTCTGTTCTTCCATGGATTCTCCTTCCTCCGACGCCGCCCCACATGCGTTCCAGGGCAAAGACCCAATGGTTGACCCCTTCTTGCTTGAGGCTCTCCAGAATCCTCGCCATCGCCTCACCAGTGAGTTTTTGTTTTTCTGTTTTCCCCTTTTGCTTTCGTTCTGAATTTCCCAATTGCCTGATTTGGAATTGATTTATTCGATTTTGGGTTTTTCATTTATTGGAGTTTGGAGTCTGGTGAATGGTTTGATTTTTTTATTTGGATCTGTTTTTGTGAGGTTTCTGCATATTTAACGACGGAAGAAACGTGTAAAAGTAGCATATGAATAGATTTATGTTTCTTTTAATGATAATACAAGTGTTTCTTTGTGGTGCCTGGCTCAGGGACGGACGTGATTACATACACCCTTGGTTATAATGGAGCTAAGCTTTGATCTTTCGGTTTCAAAAAAAATAAATATATATATATATATATATATATATATAACAAGAAAGGATATGAAGTATCCCCAACCAACCAAGGGGATTACGGAAAATTCCCAATTGGGAATAATTTGCGTTAAGAAAACAGAGAAACATCACCACAAGAATCACTTTCCTGGAAAATTCTCTCATTTATTTTGTCCTGCAGTTTCCATAAGAGCACCACCATGGAGAGCAAAACCACAGAATCCTAGCTTTTTTTCATAAATAAGCTGGTAAAGGGCCTATGCACGACGTAAAACCGAACCGAGATTGTGTTTTTAAATCTTGATATTTGCATTTGAAATGAAATATGAAAAAGAGAGTCTATGCAACACGCTTGAAAAGTTTTAGTTTCCAATTGCAATTTTAATATCTAATAGTGAAAATATGTTAAATGAAATATGATTTTCCTTCCTGGAAATCCTTGTTGCTCACGGGCCACGGACCACGGTTACATTTCTTGACCCCTTATTCGTTTGACAAAGTAATGAACTTTGACAATGTAAGATGTTAAGCAAAAGCAATATTTTTAGAGGCAACAATTTGCCACTTTCTTTTTTCTGTCTTTTGAAATTGGCATGTCATTTTCTTCAGCTAGGTGAAGGGGGTCATTCATAATTGCCAGGGATTTCTCTTTTGATTTTTAAGCATTCTTCATAAGTCCTGTTGATATGGATGTGCTTTTCTCATATTTCTTCATTTGAGAATTAATTTGTTTTATATAATATTATATAAGCAATTTACTTGTTAATTTACAATTTCTTTTCAGTTTTAAGAATGGAACTTGATATCCAGAAGTTCTTGCATAATCCGGATCAGCAGCTTTTCGAGTTCCAGCACTTCCCTACTTCATACCTTCGACTTGCTGCTCACCGTGTTGCCCAACATTATGGACTTCAAACCATGGTACAGGACTCAGGTGTAGATGGTTTCGGAAATAAGATCTTTGTTCGTAAAACGGTCGAAAACAGATTTCCTTCTGTGCGTTTATCTGAAATACCTGCAAAGCAATTGGACAATGAGAAACATGAGCAGGTCAAAATTGTCATCAGACCTAGGCCCAACAAGATGTCTGAAATTTCTTCTAATGATGGAGGTCTCAAACAAAGTTCAGTCAGAAGCATGGAAGAGAGAAAGGAGGAATATGATAGAGCACGAGCTCGAATCTTCAGCTCCCCAAGTAGTCCTGAATTAGATGATACAATATCTCAGGCCCCATCTGAAGGAAAGCATGTATGCTCTAACAGGGATGAAACTGAAGGCTGTAGAACTTTGAGGAATGATTTGGAAACATTCAATGGTAGGGATGGCATGGCTTCTCGGGTCGCCATTTTCAAAGATAAGGAAAAGGATTGTAGTGATCCTGATTACGATCGCAATTACGATAGGTGTGTACATCTCTCTATCTTTAATCTTGTATTGGTAGTCATGTTACTGATGGATTTAGAAAAAAATTATTGAATCTGTTGATTGTCTTTGTCAGTATGCATGAGTGCTCTATTTGGCCATGTTTGGAACTTTTGTGACATCATTTTGCTGCTTTCTTTTCATTAGTTCAGCATGTTCTATCCTCAAGGTCAAAGAATTTGTCTTTGAAAGTGTGCTCCCCTCAAGGTTCTAGGTTTGAGACTCACCTGTGACATTAATTTGTAGATACCTCCACCGTGCCTCTACCCGTTCAATGTCTCTCGGTACCTAGCCTAGGGACGGGCGTGGTTACTCCGGGTATAGTGGAGCAAAGCTCTAATTTAATAAAAAATAGTTTCAGCATGTTCCAGTAGTTTTTTTTTTTTGAAACAAGGTAACCACGCCCGTCCCTAGGCAAGGCACTGGAGACATCGAAGGAGTATGTCACAACAAGTGAGTTTCGAACCTGAGACCTTGAAGAGAGCATACCTTCAAAGCCCAAGCCTTCAACCACTCTGCCACCCCTTGAGAACGTTCCAATAGTATTTGGTTTGTGCTTATTCCAATTTCCGTAAAACTTAGGCCTACATAATTTTATGTCAATGAAGACAGCAACTTTCTTTCTCATAGTAATCAAATATTGATTCTTTCAGGTATATTAAGAACCTTCCAACCAATCCAAACTTAAGCTTGGCGCCCTTTGTTATGCAAAAAATTCAGCCTCCATTTGTACAATACGATTCGGGTTATTCGATCATGGGGAATATTCCAGGAACTCCTAGCTATGGACCTCACCCGAGTACTATTTTAAGCCCTTTCTGTGCAATGGGTTTGAACCAGACATCTAGAGATGTATCTTATGAGCAGTGGCAGAGTGCTGCAATGATGTATGGCCATTCCTACAACCAGCTTAGGCATTCTGCTTTTCAGGTACTTTTGTTTTAATGTGGCTTTTCCCTTTGCAAGTTTTATTTGCCAGAAACCAAGAAAAAAAGTTCATTTATCTTTTTGCATTTTGGATGTGGATGCTCAGCATTGTTTTGCATTATGAAAAAAAGAAGAAAAGGCTCATCAAAGAAACTTGAAAATCCTTTTAGTCACACTGTCGTTAGACTATAACCTAAGAACCATGGACATGGATACGTTGGGAACATGGAATTTTAAAAAATGTAGCACATGGATACATTGGGGATACGTTATTTATTTATTTAATTATAAATAATATTTAAATATCAAACCCTTAATAATTTTTAAATATTTTTGTTTTACCCTTACTTTCTCCTCTCCATTCTATTTCCTCTTTCTCTCCCTTTTCTATTTTTGTCTATCTACCTTCCTCTTCACCTATTGCCTCCACCTATATTGCCACGTTGTTGTGCCATCGACTACTTGAAAGGTACAAGTTTTAAATGGTGTGTCTGTGATGCATTCAAAATTAGGAAATAATAATTAAAAAGGGGTCATGGAATTTTTGGTGTTGGACACGTGTCCAAAAAGTGTTTGGAAGTATTTGTGTCCGACACATATACTTTGTTAAAAATGAAGTATTCGTGTTTCCTTAAACTATAATTTGAAGGCTCTTACAAGAAAACTCTACAAACTAAGGCCATGGTTGATTATTATTATTATTATTATTATTTTTTTTTTTTGATAACCATTTGATTTTTGGTTTTTGGTTTTCGAAATTTAAGTCTATTCTTACCCATATTTTCTACAATATGTTCCACCTTCCATATATTGTATTCATCTTTTCTTAAGAAAGTATGTGAATGCTAACCAACTTTCAAAAACAAAAATAAACTTTTGGAAGCTACTTTTTTTTGTTTCCAAATTTTGGTTTAGTTTCTACAGATATAGGTGAGATGTGGATATCCAAGTAAGAAAAAGTATATTGTAAGGTAGTCATTGTAGGCTTAAATTTCAAAAACCAAATGGTTATCAAACGGAGCCTAAACTCTTGGGTTTTGATACATTGTACCAAGGGCTTTAATCACTTGAAAGCTACAATGTTTCTATTCCATACACCATCCTACAAAACAGGACTAGCCCTGTCTTGGACTTTCTTACTAATTTGACCCTAAAGAGAATGGTATCCCTAATGATATCTTTGCTTGGAGCCCTAAACTCCAGCCAAAGGAATTTCCTTTTAGTAGGGTCTCAGTAGTTGTTTCGTGAGAATAATGGAGGGGCGTATCTGGACACTCATGGTTATAAATAAAACCATGTTTGGTTGTTTAAACTATTTGTGAATATTCTTATTTATCATCAATTGTGTTAATTATCTTGTGCTGCTATGTTATTGCAGGCCCCATTCTGCCAGCAACCCCTCAGCTTTGGCTACTCTCAAAACCATTAGAGATAATGAAGAGTTTAGGTGGAAAAAACAAAACTTTACAAATTAGATTTTGTACTTGTGTAGGGGTTATTGTTTTGACTGCTTGGAAGTTGGAATTCAGTTCTAGTTTGTGCCTCCTTTTGATATTCATATTATAACAAATTTACATACTTCATTATGCAGTAGCTGAATTACTTCAGCTCATTGCTGATATCTTTTGCTTGTATTGCTGCATTCTGTTGTACCATTTTAATAACATTTCTCCCATTGGACTTGTATTTTTCTTCACTGCTATACAATCTTTCTTACAACTTTTCTGTCACTCTATGATATTTTCTATTTCAATTGGATATCATATCTTAGGCCAATTTTATTTACATTCTAGTACTTTTGACATTTTCTATTTCAATTGGATATCATATCTTCACTGCTATACAATCTTTCTTATAAATTTCTTAAATAGAAGAATGAACAGCCATGGCTGAGATATTAATCTAGATTTATATTTTTAGCTTTATAATGACATTTTAAAGCCAACTTTCCAAATAATGACATTTTAAAAACTAATTTAGTCTAAGAATAAATATCTGTAATTATGTTGCCAAGTTGAAAATAATGAAGATATAGTTTAACTAATTTAGTCTAAGAATACATATCTATAGTTATGTTGCCAAGTTGAAAATAATGACATTTTGGTGTGAATAAGTTTATGCAAGAAGTGTATTATCGAAACTCACATAAGAGGTTGTTTACAATGCTTTTCTTTTTCTCATTTAATAGCAATTTATCTTGAGATAAATCGAGATTTTTATGATACTAGTCATTCGTACGCTAAAAATTGACCATATACGAATTGGGGGAAAGAGAATTACAAATACCGAATAACATTCTTATTTATTTTAAATAAAAATTTAAAGTAAAATATTATTTTTATTATACTTTCCAATAGTTGTCCATAATTTATATATTTATCAAGTTTTTTTTGTTGTTCAATTGTTAGAGGTATCTGTCAATAAACTAAACTTTGGAAAAACAAAAGATGAAAAAAACTTGAGAAACTCAATCTATTTTGATGAATTCATCCATACTCAAGCATATTTGGAAGTTTTTCTTTCTTGTACATGAAGAAATGATTTTATTCTTTTTTTCTTACCATTTTCCTTTTTCTTTATTCTTCAAAAAAGAAAAAAAGAAAAAAAAAAAAAAGATATCCATTATTTTACTCCAAACCTGTAAATACTTTCTTTTTTTGGTACTTTTCTTCTTCTATGAGTTACTAATATTATTATCATTATGTGCTCAAAAAAAAATAATATTATCATTATTATTTTATTGGACTATTGGCTCTTATCTTATCTTCGTACATATTTTTAAAGTATATTTTGTCTTCTTATACTTTATGCGATCTAATTGATATAATTTGTCTCTTTTTTTTTTTCTTTTTTTTTTCGAATCATTTTTTTACTTCTTTGTTTGCATCTATTCAACATATTTTTTCCTTTTTTTTTTAGAGAAACATTTTTTTTTTTTTTTTGAGATTACAATTATTGGGGGTGGGGGAGACTCGAACCTATGACCTCAAAGTCATTAGGTGAGCATTGATGCCGGTTGAGCTATTACTATGTTGGCTTTAGAGAAACATTTGAACTTTAATATTTTAATCATAAAAATATATTTTGAGAGTTAAACTATTTTTGTGACTATTACTAATTAAATATGTAAATAAATATTTATTAAAATAACTTATATGATAATAATTTAAGTCATGGATAGAGCTATCCACAACATTACTATTGAAGACAAAACACAATTGATAAATCAAAATGATAAGATTGAATGACACAAATGGAACCCTGGTTAATCAGTAATTTTTAAATGAAAAATCTGAAAGATGTAATAGTAACAAAATTCCATAACTGCTTATTCAATATTTTCTATTCTCAAATTTTAGTTAGGTTTTAAATGATTAGAATATAATTGAATTAGTAGATGTAGATTAAAATGTATTATCTTTTCAAAAAAAAAAAGAGTATTATTCGTTCCTTCCTATAATAATATGTTTTTTTTTTTTTGAATTAAATAATATGGTTATATATATATATATATATATTTATTGATGTGATTTTTTTTTAATCTTAATTGTTCTGTTTTTAAATATTAATTTTAATTATTTTTTATTTTTTGAGTTTAAGAATACAGGGTAAAAATTATTTTTTTTAATATTTTAGTTGAATGGATGATATCTTATCTAATTAAAGTTATAGGTTACGTTCGAATTTAGTGTCTAACAAAAAAAAAAAAAAAAAAAAAAAAAAAAATCAAAATTTATGTATTAAAGTAACTTTAATATGTTTGCCAAGTAAGAGAATCTAGTCACTTTCAAACACATGTCATAAGACTAATATTTATTTTATTTTACGAAAAAGTTAAACAATTATTGTATATGTTATTAATTACTACAATTTCTAAAAAGACAAACGTTTATACAGATGTCAGAATCTGAATTGGCCATTAAAAAGCATAAATCACAAATTTTATTAAAAAAGCAAATAGTTTTTTGACACGAGAATTTGCTGTATAGGTTTAATGAATATTGAGAAAATAAAAAATAAATAAAGAACTTCAATTCTTCTTTTACGAATAAAACATTATAATTGTAATGAGAGAATCTGATTTTGTTTTTTTTGTTTTTTCTTTTTGTTTTGTTTTTTTTTTTAAATAAAGATTCAAATCTATCTCATTTTAAAGAATGATTAACCTCGAGTTAAAATTACGAGAGAGTCGATGCAAGAAAATATGTTTTTTTTTTTAAATAAATTCAAAATGTGTATTACAAATACAAATACCGATTATAAGGATCGAACTTGTGAAGTTAGATGTTGAATTGGTTTACAACCAAACAATAAAATTATTGTAATTCGTGTGTTTAATTACATCTTCACAATTTCACTTGTTAATACCCAATTATCATAAATGGAAGAGAAGAAGCTTTAAATTTGAGGAAAATTATTATAACGTCATCGTTTTTGGGAATTTTTGATTATTTTTGATTATTTTAAATAAAAAAATATTCATTACTAAAATGGCTAGGAGCAATAGTATTACAAAGATCTCCAATTGAATGTAATAGTGCGAGACTCATAGTCATTATAAATATTGAACTTTACATCAAAAAGTAGCGAAAGTTAAAATTTCAAAATTAGAATTTAATCCATATAGTTTAAAGAAATATAGAATTTAGTCTCTTTAATAAAATCTAAAAAAATATTTATTTTCGTTTTTAATTGGTGGGGAATTAAATACTTAAAAATTAATTATTCATATTAAAAAATATGAGGTTCAATTTTTTGATAATGATGGAAGTAACTCATTTCTCTTATAAATGCTCGTAGGTATTCCTACTTTTCAAATGTAGGACAATTGTGAAATCCTAACCATTCATGTGTCGATGAAGAAAACTATGAGTTAATTGACTAATAAAACAACAAAAAATATATCATTCATGCATGAATAGTGAACTTCTATATATTTAATAATAGTGAACTTCTATATATTTAATACGCCAACGATTATGTACGACAATAACTATATTTTAGATTTTATAAAACTATAAGGACTAAATTCTAATTTTAAAATAACAATAATTGAATTCTAACTTTTTTTCAAATCACAAAAACTAAATTTTATGTTTTCAAACTATAAGAACAACATCAATGATTCTCAGAAGATTGATTTTACCATGGCGAAAATGGAAAATCAAATCTTTTTTTTAATTACCTTTAAACTATACATTTACTAAGAAAACATCTACTAATCAATTTTTTTATATATATTTTATTTACTTAAAAAAGGGGTTCAACTTCTCTAAATAAAGTGACATTTATGCTATGCATGGTCTTTTGATCTTGTTTATAAACTGACTCAATAAACCATCCAAATATAAAAATGAAAGGACTAAAAGACAAAGCAATTTTGAGGGAAATGCTTTGTTTGATCAAGAAGGGGCTTGGAAGGTGATTATATATTATATTATATTATTTTATTTAAAAAAAGATGTTTAGATTTTAAACAAACAACCAATAACTGGGTGATATACAGCTTGGCTTCCACCTTCTTGGAGGTTAGTGTGTGTGTTGGGAATCTTAGCACATTATATTTCCAAAGCTTAAATTTTGGGAAACCAACAAAGTTTAGCTCAGCTTTTCTAAGCCAACATGTGATAGACTCAAAATCAAACCTAGTTTTATGATTTTTTTAATTTTAATATTTATCCTTTTTTTTTCTTGAGGGAATAAGAGATGGAGAAAGTCAAGGGGATAACTAAATACAAAAGGGTTAAATGAAGAAAAAGTAAAACAATGTGCTAGTGGGAAAAAAGATTATGAAAAAAATTAGAAAGTACCACTTAATTTAAGTTAATTAATTAAAGAGTGATAACCATTTTGTTATTTTATTTATTTATTTTTTTTTTTTTTCTAGTTATGAAATTTTGGTTGATTTTAAAAAACATAAATCACATATCAAAATAAAAGAAGGGATTTATGCACAAATAGGCCAAATTGATAAAATATTTATAACATTAGACAAATTTTAAAAAATTTAGCAATCATAGTTAAATATACAATATAAACTAATACTTTTTATACTGAATAACTAATACATAATACGGTATGATGAGTATTATTTATACCGTATATTTGAGTATGGATGCAAAATTTTTCAAATTTACCTAAATATATAATTATTTTGTAAAATTGAACTATGCAGTACAATTTCTCAAAATTGTTGTAGACTTCACTTTTTAAAGAAACTAAAATGAGAATAAAGGGATTTGATTTTTTTTTCCTTAAATAAAGTAAGATGGTGGATTAGGAAATCAAGACTTTGAAAGGTAAATTAAGTTTTGCAAAGGGAATATTTCAGTGTAACTTGTCTTACTAATTTTGTTTCAAAAAAAAAAAAACTTGTCTTACTAATTTAGTAAAAAGAGATATTTACACACGTTTGCACGTGTGATTTTTATATACATATCTACAGTTCTTTTGTGCGATTCAATTTACAATTTTGTAATTCAATATTTTTTCTATGAGTTAAAAAAACAGTTTATTGTTTTTAATTTTTTTCTATAATGAGACTGTACCATTTTGTTATTATAGTAGTTATTTAACAAATCTATATGTATATATATTCTAAAGCAAGAATCCATATGGGATCATGTAAGCTATTGGGGAGTAGGTCATATACAATGAATATATACTTTCAATATTATGAGTGACCAGACATATTTGATTAAATTAAAATGTAGATATTTTTTTTAGATATCTTTAAATTTAGTTAATATCATGTGTTTTAGTCTCTATATATATTATCAATTGAGATAAAACATTTAAATTTATGATCTTTTAGTCATTAGATATACACCGTCCAACTACAGCTCTTGTTGGCAATCAATAACCTTTAAACATTTCTTTTATTTTTATAAGAAAATTATTATTATTGTTTCTAAGATCTATATTACATTAACGATATTTTGTTTACTTTTAGCTAAGATGTGGCTTTACAAAATAAAGAAAGATATTTGATAGTGGAATGAAACATAACCTAAAAAATATATTACAGGCTTTAGAGGCCTGATCCTGCTCTCAACCTTGAATCTAGGGGAGGAAAGAAAATCGAGTTTCGATTCGATTCATTTTTTTGGTGTTGGATAATTTTTATTTGTTTGTTCTTGATTTTACCCTCTATCTTTGGTTTACCTTTTTAATCCAATCTCATAATTTCAACTTCTTTGTTAAAATTAAATTTATTATATAAATACCAACTTTGACATGATGTTGGAGATACTCACCTTGTCTCACCTTGTGGCAATTGTCCCACATTGAAAAGGTGAGAATTCTCCAACTCATTTATAAGAGATATGGAATACTCCCCTCACAGTCAATTGGTTTTGAGGTGGAACTCCATATTCTCTAATATCCGATCCAACCCAAGCGGGCATAAGTTTAAGCGGGTATTTGATCCCAAAGTTCGGATCCGACCCTAACAAAAAGTAAGCCAAAGTGGTCTTTCGGTCCACAAATTCGGATTAGGATCTAGTTCAAGATGGCATTTCCCGATATGGCCGCCATCTTGAGGGGGAATGTTGGAGATACTCACCTTGCGGCAATTGTCCCACATTGGAAAGGTGAGGATTCTACAACTCATTTATAAGAAATGTGGAATACTCCCCTCATTGCCAATTGGTTTTGAGGTGGAACTCCATATTCTGTAATATGGTATCAGAGCAAAAATGTGGGTAGTGACCCCCAAATTTCGATCCAACCCAAAATGCTTTGAATTCTAAAACGGGTATTTCGGTCCACAAATTTGGATCTAGTTCAAGATGTCATTTCCCATATATATGGCCGCCATCTTGAGGGGGAATGTTGGAGATACTCACCTTGGTTTTGAGGTGAAACTCCATATTCTCTAATAATCGCCAACGTGAGTTGAGCTCGAGAAACATCTTGTATGACTTAGTAACCATGAGGTTATGGGTTCAGCCCATCCACCCCCAAAATATATTGAATCAAAAAAACTTTGACATGAATCATTATTTCATCTCTAACGTGTAAACCATGCATTTATTTTTTAAAATTTGGGTCCATTAAAGAGTCAATTTATATAATTGGGTGTTCCTACCCGACAAAATAGATGAAATTGAATTAAAAAAAAGTGATATGGATCTTTAAAATCATTATTTCTTTTTTATTTTCTTTTTTTTTTTAAACTAAACTTAAATTATTATACGAATGGAAGGAATCTCTTCCATTTATTTGGCCCGTTGAGTATTTTCTATTCGGGAAGGATTTAATTTCTATTTCCTTTTCATTTTATTTGAAAATATATATAAAAAAACAAATGTTAAGAATTTGAACTATGTGCTCTCTTTATCACAGTTACAAAATCGAAATCATTTTTTTTTTCAAATGCAATATTTTTTTTTTTGAGGTTTTCAAATGCAATATTTACCATGCTTGTTTTAATAAATATTTTTAATTGGTTATATAAATAGTATATATATATATATATATATATATATTTGTTTATTTAAGAATGACTATATTATTTGTGTCTAAAATTAATTTATTATTCATCAAATTTATGCTATTTTAGTTAGATATAATTATTACATAACTAACTTATTAAGATTTTTATTTATTTATTTTTTTAAGGATAGGATAGGATGAGGTTGATATTTACCATATATATTAAAAACATTTTTTGATATGTCACATCACCACCGAGATGAACCGTGACTAAATGAACATATTATTAGGAATAAGATTAAGATGAATTAAATGAAAGTGTTATTAGAAAGAGTAATAATTACCTCTTTATAAATAACACTTTCATTTAATTCGTCTTATTCTATTGACGAATAAGATTAAGACGAATAAGAATAACACTTTCATAAAATATAAAATTTTGGTTTCTTTAATGCTTGCCTTTCTTACGGGTGATGTGACATTCATGGGTGTCACATTTCTTTTTAAAATTTTCCCGAAATCAAAATTTTGTGGTATCAAATAATGTCACACCACTCTTAAGGAGAGTTTGCCTCCTTAATCATAAGAGAAGACAAATATTTTTTATTAAGAATAAGATTAAAATGAATGAACAATACTTTCTTAAGGGTCGGTAAGTATTTGGAAATACTTGCTACCATTTTGAACCACAAAATTCTACATTTTAACGTTTCTCTCTCTATCAATCAAAGTTACTCTTTTTAAAAAAAATAAAAAGATGTGGTCTAAAATAATGGTAAGTATTTCTAATGTACTTATCGCCCGTTAGACAAGTTTTGCTGGAAACAAATTAAATGAAAAAGTATGTAGCAAAACAGTGGGTAAACTTTATAAAGCCATTTGAAATCATAGTTAAATGCTAGGTTTCTGAGTTTGATTTGTTATTTTTCGATAAAATAAACAATTTATGAGATAAATGATTGAATGATTGATCTTATAATCCAAATACAATAATAGAGCAAAAAGGGGAAGAAAACAAAAGAATTAAAGAGATATTTGTCATAGTGTTAGTACTCTGATTCCACACAAACCACAAAAATCTTTTGTCTGTTTCCTTTTCTTTTTTTTTGGCATTTAAATTTTGTATGCTAGTTCACACAATTTTAGATTGCCTTTAAACAACAATTTTAGCAGTTTCTTTTGACATTTATATTTTTTTCCAAGAAAAATCAGTTTTATTAATTAATTTATTATTATTTTTTTAATACAGAATCTCTCTTATATAAATTTTCAAAGCATCAAATCAATACTAAAAATGAAACTAAATTATAATTTTAGTCTCTTAAGTTAAATGATTTTATCTAGTTAGCATATGGTATTTAGTACCGACTTATTATTATGCATTACAAATGAACAATATTTGGCTCTCTCTCTCTTCTTTATTTTTTATTATTATTATTATTATTTTAATTTTGTGGAAAAGAACATTAGTTGATATAGCATAATAGGATGGGAAAAATAATATTTGTACATGTTATTTTGAAACCACGTGTCATTTTATTCCATCAAATTCAGTTCAGCTGTTTGTCACTAAACCAAGATTTATTCAATTTCATTTTTAAGTTAGACAAAGAGATTATGTAGAATTCACTATTAATTTTTTCCCTATTTGTATAATATATTTCAAAAAACTTGTTGAGTCGGGTGTCTTGAAATTATGGTCAAACAAATTGATAAAAGAAAAAGCGATTAAAACCTTTCTTTTAACCTTCAACTTCAATCCCTTTTCCCAAATAAATTTTTCTGAAAAATACTATGATCTCACATCGTAAAGAGTGGAGATTTACATGATATAATATAAAAAATTTGAATTATTCCTCTTATCATTGATCAATTTTGAAATAAATGTTTATATTATTTAATATGATATCATAGTTTATAAACTCAAACAATTATTCAGTCAAATAAAAATGAAATTAAGATCCCATATTAATAAGATGAGGATATCTTCTCGTATTTATAGGGTAGGTAAACTACTTCTCTTGTCACCAATAGAATTTGAGATAAATGTCCACACTATCCAATAAAATATAATTATTTTACATATATTAACTTTTAAACTCAGACTTCTATTTCAAACAACCTTATATAAACACGGTTTTCGTACAAACCCACTTTCCCTTTCACTTATCTTATTCCATCCAAACATGTCCTAACATACTAAAAAATAAACGGTCTATATATATGTTTGAAAGGTGCAAACAAAAAAAATAAGTTAATTGATATAAAATGATGCTTATGATCAAGAGGTAACTTTGAATTTTCTACCTTTTCATTATATTATTATGGTAAAGAGAGAAAACAAAACAAGATTAAAGCTTAATAATAATTATTAACAGAACAAGTTAAAGTAAGAAGAAATTGTCATGGGGTAGCACAATTAGCTATAAAGGGCTTTGGGTGCATAATTTGACAAGTTCAAATCTTATGATGGCCACCTATCTAGGAATTAATTTTAAATTAATACCTACGAATTTCCTTGACATCTCAATATTGTAGGGTCAAACAGTAATACTTTGTGACATTAGTTGAGTTGCATTTGGGCACGTAACATGGTCCGGAGAGTTAGTGATCAGAAAAGGGCCGATTTAGAGCATTGAATAGTGGAGTTTATCCAAATTTGCAGCAGGGCCATGTGGTTGCATTGCATTTCTAATAATCAAATCAAAGTGTTGTAATTAAGGTTTTTCCTTCCTTAATGACTTCATTAAACAAATGGTGTGCGTTTAAACCTCTCACATGCACTGCTTTTTTAAAGTTCATTAATTATGATATAACTATTATTATTATTGGATAAGTATTGTGTATTCATATTTAATTAATGTTGTCTTTTTTTTTTGTAAAGATAAGAAGATGCAATGTTTCAAACATTACTTGTCGGCTTAACAACTTTAGATCACAAAGGAAGAATCAAAGAATCTGCTGCTTTCATTTAAAGATTGCCCTTCCAACAAAAAAAAAAAAAAATTTATTCACATAAATAAATTGATTGCCCAAAAATCAAATATCCTATTTTAGTGAGTTGAAGAGATAATGAGATAATTAGTGAGAGATTGAGTTTTTTTTTTTTTAAGTTGTTTAATTTAATTGTATAAATTGCCACTGTTGTAAATTAGCTGTAAATTCAAATGTTTTTGAGATGGATATGAAAAGATCATAATTTTTTTTAGTTTAGATGTGAATAACCCCTTGATTAGTACTTCAAACCAATCCACTGTTGTAAATTAGCTGTAAATTTAAATGTTTAAGATGAATTAACAATCATTACCCAAAAATGTTTAATTTCTAAACATACTATTCCAATAAGTCCCCAAAAAGGGCACTTTATAGTTTATATGATAAAGATACCAAACAAATAAAAAGAAAAAAATAGAGAAAAAATCACTAATTTAGCATTAATACAAAGGAAAAAAACACAATGCTGATTCACATGTTATTTTTCTGACAAATAAAGGGAAAAAACAGAGAATTTAGAGATGATGATGAACAAAAGCTAAAGATAAATCCTCAAATTCATTCTAAGGATTTCAATGGATGCCTTCACAAAGTCTTATATAAATAATTTTAATTACTAATGTACAATTTTACCCCTTCCAATTTCCATGATAGAATATTGGAATCCATTTTACCTTCATCCGACGATTCTACCGGCGACTCTGCAACTGACGGCGGCCCCTGTTTTCGTCGGAGAGAAAGAACAAACACAGAATTGAGAAATGCCATTTCCGCCGGAGATAACGAAATTTAATCCTTTCCCGTGGGAAAAAGAGTAAGAATCTTCCTCTCTTCTGTTCCATTACTCGAATCTAAATCCTCGCCGTAATTCGTCGCCGGGGTATTCGCCGGAGCCCCAATTCGAAGAACAGGGCGAGCCAAAAACGGATGCTCAAACTGCCCATTCGGCGGCGACCCAAAATGGGCCACTTGCCGGTGATACTGAGCGGCAGCGGCGGCGGCGGCGGAAGCAATCTGGTGGTGGTTGTTCTGCAGAGGACCGACGGGGAAAACCGGCAAGAAATGGCCGGAATTAGTCCGAGCAGAGTGAAGAAAATGCGGCGGAACAGGGGAGCTAGCGAACAAATGGTCGGTGGCGGGATCTGAAACGGCAGAGCCCAATCCAGCGCCGCCGCTAGCTCCGCCGCCACCGCCGCCGGAAATCCCCTGCATACGCTTCAAATAGAGGCGGTATTTCTGCAAATGGCTAGCCACGTTTTCACGGGTTAACCCATCAACGCTCATCAATTGCATTATGGTTTTAGGGACCGCGTTTTTTATCCCCAAATGCGCGACGGCGTCCACGAATCGCTTGTGGAGCTGCGGAGTCCAGACCAGCCTCGGCCGCTTCAGGGTCCGGGCCGGTTCGTCGCCGTCGCCGGCGCCGGACCCAAAATCGGCGGAATCCCCAAAATTGGCGGCGGCAGGCACCGGCGGCGGTGTTGGGTGGTTGTTGTTGTTGTTGATGTCAAATGCCAGAGCAAGATCAGGAGTGATTAGGGTTTGGGAAAGGGGCATTAATTCATGGAGAGAAGGAAGTTCATGTTCCCATTTTGAGAACCAATTTGAATCATCTTCTTTCATTGTTTCTCAAATCTAACACAAACCCAGTTCAGTTATGGCCAAGAATCTCACTGGGTTTGCTCCAATTTTGAAAACAAACAAGAACGGAAAGAATCTGAGAGCAGAGAAAAGGGAAGATGAAGAAGAAAGGTGAAGAATTTGGGAGAGGGGTTCGAGGTGGATCTTGTAAAGTCTTTTTTTTTGTTTTTTTTTTTTTGTTACAATTATTAATTAAAAACATTAAAACAAGTTCTGATTTTATTTTTCAAATCTAGGTTTTATTTTCCGAGATCTGAGGGTGTTGGCGAAAAAAAAGGAAAATCAGAAGATCTGATTTAAAAGGAAAATGGAAGAGTTTGGGGGGCGCGTGGAGATCACGACGTTGTCGGGAGAATTGAAAGAAGTGGACTGAGAGTGGGCAAGGTATCTTTATTTGTCATATTCTAGCTTGTGCTCAAATTGCAAACCAGATATTTTTGTTTTTTAATTTTATTATTATTATTATTTGAAAATAATAATGAATATTGAGCTAGTACCTAACAAAATAACAAAATAGATTGACTTAAAGAAAGTAAAATTAAACTCGTTGCTTCTTAAATCTATAAAAATCTTCCTTTTCTTTTCTGCTTGTTAAGACTAATTCCTATACTCCTATTGTATTTGATAAAATGTGGCATATGCTATGATTTTTTGGTCATTTATGCATTCCTCTATTGTCATTTGTGTATTCTTGAAATCTCACTTCTTTAGTTGTTTTGATGAAGAGTTATTTTTTCTTAAATTACTTATCTATTTCAACGTCCTGATAAGAGATTGTATGTTTATCCTATATATTTCCATAATCATTTATAAATTGACCATCCTTCGATAGTACGCGAACTCCACATTGAAGAGACCCCGAAATATCAAGAATCACCCGAATACGAATATTTGGTGTGTTGTCTAACTATTAGCACCATTTCAATACAATTCCACAAGAATACCAATTTCATCCCTCAATATCTTTTCCACATTTACAAAACATATAACTCACATGTTATGAATTTGAACCCAAGCCTTGGGATCATTATTTTAAGTTCAACAAAAATCAAGAGACCCTGATCAAACAACCAAAGATCCCTGACTATCCACACAATGCTTCTCTACAAGACTCTTAAATTTGATGCACCCTCACACAATTTTCATAACACATGAGAAAACATTAACATTGACCTGCTGGGAAGATAGAACTTTCATTGTTTCTGTTGGGTTTAACCAAGGTGTGAATGAACTGGCACAAACACTAAATTGGCTAAACTAGTAGATAACATACACAAGTGATTAATCATGCAGAATACATTCTGGAAAATCTTCCTAATTTGCGGAATAATGAATTTAATCGAAAAGGAAGAAATTCTACTGCTACTGTTCCTATTCGCTTAGGCGAAAGTTTTACGAAGGAAAAGTTTCGCTAAGGCGAAAACCTACCAGAAGGCAGAGACCGAATTACTAACCTTTACCGAGACG
>JBBMEF010000018.1:10818724-10830973 GCA_037832685.1 Sicyos baderoa | reverse complement strand
AGTGGTTTTTGAGGGTGGGAGAGGAGGTTCTTTTTTTTTTTTTTTTTTTTTTTTTTTTTTTTTTTTAATGGAGTTGGGTGGCGTCTTTCTTAAAGACGCCACCATATAAGACGAAATAGCAGTCTAAGTGACGTCTTTGGGAAAGACGCAATCACAAAAAAAAAGTGAGGTTACGTCTTTCTCAAAGACGCAAAGGTCTATTTTTGTACATTTTGAAACTAAGTTTAGGGTTCAGCCCCCCCTAATTGATCCGTTTGGGAGAGGGGTTCCAGGTGGATCTTCTAAACCTCACACTTTTTTTTTTGAATTTTTGAATTTTTTTTATGCCCTTTAAATAGTTTTTTTTTTTTAAAGATTAATAAATAGTTATTTAGATATAGATGGATAATTATTTGATTTTTTTATTTTTAGAATTTATAAGGATATTTTCTTTTCTTAGAGAGTATTTCTTAAAAAACGTATATGAATTGCTAACTAAATATCAAAAACAGGTTTTTAAAAGAAAAAAAACACACACTCAAATATCACATATCTAATATGTGATATTTATATCAAATAGGTCAATAATACAGTAGTATTATTATTTAGTTGTAAACTAATTCAACACGAGTATTAGAGTTTCAATCTCGAGAATTAATATTTGTTGTGCGATACAATCTACACATATTTAAATCACAAACGATACTATATTTTAAATTTTAACTTTCTATTCATCAGAATGACTAAATTCTCATGTTTTTTTTTGTTTTTTTTTTTTATAAAAAAAATACATTATAATATTGTCTTTTATGAATATAGAAATAAAATCCTAAATTATTTTTTAAACACCAAATTTATTATTTGCATTTAACAGATTAACAACAGAATTGCACCTGCACCAAAAATCCTTCTCAGTTTTGGTGCATCTCAAATTGCAAGACGCCAATGGCGCTACGAAATTTCAATTTCAATTCCATTTCCCAGTCTCTGTTTCATCGCATCCTCCTCTGAAGAAGAAGAAGCTCCAATTTCCCTTTTCAATGCGCGCATTTAGGTCATCATCATCATCTATACAATTTTCAATATCGGTTCCCATTGTTATTATTACTATATTTTTTTTCTATTTCAATCGCTCAATTTCACTCCGTCCAGATCTTCATTGTAGACATCGTTCGTTTTTCTAGCCGTTCTAAGAATTTTCGCCCAACCCCTTTTGTCCTCATTTGAACTATGATGCCTTCTAACTTTGTATTCTGCTCCACAAGTTTCTTTAATTAATACATTTCTACATTATCTGTACTGCTCTGATTTTGATTTTCGTTTTTTGGGTTTCTCAATTGTGCCTGTGTTTGTCAATGTTGGTGATACTGCACTGAATTCCTTGCTTATAATTGTGGGATTGTGTTATTTTTGAACCTACCCTTTGCTATAGCTTGTGTTATTTTTTAAAACAAGTATGTTTTCTTTCTTCCCTGTTACTTGCTTCATTATTAGTGGATTGTCTTTTATGTGTTTCAAAGTTGCAAATTGTGTATCTCATTGTGGACTAGATATTGTAGGAATAATCATGGCTGTATGCTTTGTGTGAAGGTATTATTTGTATTTTTGTTAGACTGGAATTGGACTAGCTAGAATGTTAAACCACCACGAATAGCCTAGTGGTCAAAAAAATTCAAGAAACTAAAAGGTTGTGGTTCCACCCATAGTAACCACGTACCTAGGAATTAATTTTCTACGAATTTTTTGACACCCAAATGTTGTAGGGTCAGGCGTTATGACCCGTGAGAATAGTCGAGGTTGGCATTGACATTCATAGATATCAAAAAAATTAAAACTAGCTAGAATGTTAAACCACCACGAATAGCCTAATGGTCAAAAGAATCTTAAGAAACTAAAAGATTGTGAGTTCCATCCATTGTAACCACCTACTTAGGAATTAATTTTCTACAAATTGTTTTGACACCCAAATGTTGTAAGGTCAGGCGTTATGACCTGTGAGAACAGTCGAGGTTGGCGTGCACATTCACAGATATCAAAAAAATTAAAACTAGCTAGAATGCTAAGTATGTTAGTGTTTGTTTTTTAGTTGAATGCAGAGTAGCATAAAACAGTCATGATATTTGTATGTTATTTAGGACGTTGGGTTAATATGTATTTTACATTTTTGTAGAGCTTGATCTTAATAATGGAGGCAAAACCAAAGAGGAGAGCTGCAGCAGAGAATGGTGAAACTGCAGAAGACCGAGTCCTTGCAACATTAATTGGGAATGGCGAGGATCTTGGTCCGATTGTTAGACATGCATTTGAAACGGGTCGACCAGAAACTCTCCTTCATCAACTGAAGAATGTTGTGAAGAAAAAAGAAGTTGAAATCGAGGAATTGTGCAAAACTCACTACGAGGACTTTATCCGTGCGGTTGATGAACTTCGTGGGGTTATGGTTGATGCAGAAGAGCTGAAGGCCGAACTATCGACTGATAACTTTAAATTGCAAGAGGTTGGGAGTGTGCTTTTGGTTAGACTCGAAGAGCTTCTTGAATGCTATTCGATAAAACAAAATGTGACCGAAGCCATCAAAATGTCCCAGAATTGTGTTCAGGTGCTTGAACTTTGTGTCAAGTGCAACGATCATATTTCTAAAGGCCAGTTTTACCCTGCACTAAAAACTGTTGATCTTATAGAGAAGAATTATCTGCAGAAAGTTTCTGTCAAGACACTAAGAATGGTTGTTGAGACAAGAATTCCTGTGATCAAATCTCATATCGAGAAGAAGGTGTCGACTCAATTTAATGAATGGCTCGTTCACGTTAGGAGTTCCGCTAAGGTTATTGGGCAAACAGCTATAGGCCATGCAGCAACTGCTCGACAAAAAGATGAGGAAATGTTAGAACGTCAGAGGAAGGCTGAGGAACAGAACATCACAGATTTCGCCTATACTTTAGATGTTGGAGAAGTTGACGAGGACTCCATTTTAAAGTTTGACCTCGTGCCCCTTTACCGAGCATATCACATTCATACATGTCTCGGCATCAAAGAGCAATTTCGTGAATACTACTACAGGAATCGAATGTTGCAGCTTAAGTCCGACTTGCAGTTATCCTATTCGCAGTCCTTCATCGAATCCTATCAGACGTATTTGGCTCAAATTGCAGGATATTTTATAGTGGAGGATCGTGTCATGAGGACCGCGGAAGGGCTATTGTCAGCTGAACAGGTTGAAGCAATGTTGGAAACTGCTGTTAACAAGGTGACATCAGTGCTTGAGGTACAATTTTCTGTTATGGGTTCTGCAACTCACCTTCTCGTGGTGAAGGATTATGTTACTCTTCTTGCATCTACTCTTAGACAATATGGATATGGAGTTGCGCCGGTTCTTGAGGCTTTGAACAAAAGCCGGGACAAATACCACGAGCTTCTTTTGGAAGAGTGTCGGCAACAGATAGTGGATGATCTTGCAAATGACACCTATGAGCAGATGGTTTTGAAAAAAGATAGTGATTATGAAAGTAACGTTCTTGCTTTTAATCTCCAGATTTCTGATATAATACCTGCATTTCCATTTATAGCACCGTTTTCTTCCACGGTTCCGGATGTCTGCCGCATTGTGAGGTCCTTCATTAAAGGGTGTGTCGATTACTTGTCCTACACTGCACATTCTAATCTTTTTGATGTTGTGAAGAAATATTTGGATAGGCTCCTTATTGATGTTTTAAATGAAGCAATTCTCAATATTATCAATGGCACATCCATTGGTGTTTCTCAAGCCATGCAAATTGCTGCGAATATAACCGTTTTGGAAAGAGCTTGTGACTATTTCCTCAGGTATGCAGGTTACTTAAGTGGAATGCCGGCTCGAACAATCGATAGGCCGCAAAGCGGTTTTGCTGCAAAGGTTGTTCTAAAAACTTCAAGGGATGCGGCTTATATTGCATTGCTAACTTTGGTGAACACCAAGCTGGAGGAGATTATGTCTCTTACAGAGAATATTGGTTGGACTTCTGAAGAAGTTACAGCAAATGTAAATGACTATATAAATGAAGTGCTCATTTATCTCGACACGGTAATGTCCACTGCACAACAGATTTTACCCATGGAAGCTTTGTACAAGGTCGGAAGCGGAGCACTCGATCACATCTCGTACTCCATAGTATCAGCGTTTCTTAGCGACAACGTCAAAAGGTTCAACGCAAACGCAGTCATGACCATTAACAATGATCTGAAAATGCTGGAAGCTTTTGCAGACGAGAGATACCAGAGCACGGGATTGAGTGAAATCTACGAAGGAGGAAGCTTCCGAAGCTGCTTAATCGAAGCCCGACAATTAATCAACCTCTTGCTGAGCAGTCAGCCCGAGAACTTCATGAATCCGGTGATAAGACTGAGGAATTACAACATGTTGGATCATAAGAAAGTGGCAATTATATGTGAGAAATTCAAGGACTCTGCCGATGGGATCTTTGGGAGTCTTTCTAACAGAAATGCAAAGCAAAACACCCGCAAGAGATCAATGGATGTGCTGAAGAAAAGACTGAAAGATTTTAACTGAGGCTTCACGATTTATTTTCTCGAATTTATAGATTAATAGTTCATTATTTGGATGCTGTATTATTTGATTTCGTGGGTAATAAAAGCACACGGTCTTCTTCTACGTGTAAGCTGATCCAAACACTCACGAGTATAAAAAAATAATAAATAAAAAGAAGCTGCAGTGTCACTCAAAGGGAAGAATTTTTTTATCAGTACCCTTCATTTCATCATTCATGGCTGTACAAAAAGAGTTGGCTCTTTGTTATGTTTGTATTCTTTCACATATTTTTTTTCCATGAAAATTCAACATTTCATAAATAAAAAATGTAACAATAAACCGTATATGACAAAGCATAAAACGTTCGTTGACATTGGAAAGCTTTAGTTTTTGTAGTATAGAGTGTATGTATTTTTTTTTTTTTTTTTGAAAGGTGTATGTATTTTTTTTTTGAAAGGTGTAGTATTTTTTTTTTGAAAGGTGTATGTATTTTTAGTCACCTAAATGAGAAATGGTAAATTTTTCATATAAATTTAATTAATGAAAAATTCAATTGGTCATTATCCAATCTTATTCCATTCCAATTTTGATAGTTTTGTGGTTAGTGTTTCACTTGGAAAAGTCCTAAAAACATAGAAACTTAAAACCCAAAACTAAATCTCTTTGTTCCCTCTTTTCTTCTTCTTCCATTCAATTTATTTATCTTCTTTTTCATCCCTCAATGCCAAGGAATTACAAAAAAAAAAAAGAAAAAAAAAAGACCTCTCTCCTCCCTCAAATTCGATTTGGCCATCGAATTAATGTTAATTCTTAAATTAGATTGAATTTTTTTTGACTTATATCCATTTTGTTTTTAATTTTTAATTTCTCTCTTTTTTTTTTTTCTTTTTTTTTTATAAAACAAAAATCACACATGTTTGATAATTTTTTTTTTGTTCTTTTAAAACTAATAACTAAAATTAAGTTTTGATAACTATTTTTTGTTTCAAATAAATCAAAATTTATTATTTTTAATATTTAATAAAATATAATAATTTTAGATTTTTTTTGATCTAATAAATTTTAAATTTGCGAGTTCAAGCTTATCTGTGTTGTGTTTTATCACTATTTTAGCAAGGGAAAACTATTTCTTTGGTCTTTACCTTTTGGTTTGAGTTTCACTTTGGTCCCTATGTTTAAAAAACCAACACTTTCATCTTGATATTTCAATAATTCTCAATTTTAGTCCTTGAAATAACGGAAGCATTAATGATTTAACGGAATATTGACTAGGATGATGACTAAATTAATTTTAAAATCTAACAAATTCATGATGTTTAATTATGGTATTTAAATGATTTTTTTTAATTTTAAAAAATACAATAATTACAAAGAAAAAAAAACACATTACCTCTAAATAATAAATATAAGATTAATGTTTGAGAAAAACAATAAATATACAAATAAATGAACTTGTTGAATGGAGGAGAAAAATAAATGACGTGAAAAATGAATGTTACATTTATTTTTAATTTAATTTTTAAAAGATAAAAAGTTATCATTTTTTCTATTGTATTTTTATTTTATCTAAAAATATAATTATGATAAGTAATATAAAAATATAATTAAGATGAAGGTATTGTGCCATTTTATTTTTATTTTTAATTATTTTTTTAAACACCATAAATTTATTATATTTTAAAATTAACTTAGTCATCATCAAAATCAACATTCCGTTAACAGTTCCATTATCTCAATGACCAAAATTGAGAATTATTAAGATGTCAAAAGTAAAAGTGTTGAATTTTGAAATATAGAGATCAAGTGAAATTCCAACCAAAAGATAGGGGCCAAAAAGATAATTTTCCTAAAAAATAAAAATTTAAAAGTCTTTTTTTTAGAATTTTTTATATTTTAAAAATGTTAAAAACGAAAACTAAAGTTGATTATCAAACAAACCTAATTTTTTAAAATAACAATAATAATAAAAAATGAAATGGAAGGTCTCATTGGTTTTTTGATTTTGAAATTTAAATTTATTTTTACCCCATTTTTTTTCCTACCATGTATCGAAGATATAAATCTTTAAATAAGAAAAAAAAAAGTTGAATTTAAGAAACACAATATTCTCAAAACGATAATATTCCCATTCATCAATCACCATTCTCTCCCGCTGCGCCGTTCTTCCTTCCTTCCTTCCAGGTACGATCTTCCATTTGTGTTCTTACTTTTCTTCATTGAAATCTCTCAATAATCTTTTCAACTTCAACAAGAAACCAATTCCTGTTCAATCTAGAGACAAATTTCAAATCAAATGGTTAGGTTAGAGTCTAGGGTTGAAATCCACCGGTCCGATCCGCACAACCGCCACCATCGCCACCCTCCGGACTCCCAGGATCACCGTCGTCGTCGTCGTAGCCCTACCTATGAAACTTACAATCGCCACACCGACGTTACGCAGCGGAGCCCTAGGACTGCCGATGCAGACCACAACGACCTGCCCAAGAGATTCGGCAGGAGTTCCGGTGGCCGGGCGTATCTTGACAGGAATGGTGGGAGAGAGTCTGGTGAGGAAGAGTCTGATTCGGATGAGGAGCTGAAGGGCTTGAACTATGAGGAATTTCGGAGGTTGAAGAGGCAGAAGCTGAGGAAGGCGTTGAAGCATTGTATTTGGAGACTCACCCCTAGCCCACCCAGGAATGGGAGCGAAGACTATGAGGATAAAGCTGATGAGATCTTGGACGATGGCGGCACCGTGGATGAGAAAAAGCAACTTGATGTTCAAAGATACGTATCTAATGATAAAATTAAGAGTTCTGACTCTGATTCTGAATTATCTGATACAAAAGAAAAGAGGAAGAGGGGGTTGAAGAGTTCAGGTTCACAGCGTAGTAGTCGAAAATCGTCTCCTAGTGATTCGAGCAGCGAGAGTGAAAGTGAATCAGAGGAAGAAACTCGGAGGAGAAGAAGCAAGAAGTCTACGAAGAGGAGCAGGAAACACAAAAGTATTAGGAGTAGCAAGAAGAAGAAGAGTAGATACAGTGATACAGAAGGCTCAGAAGAAAGTGAGACAGATGATTCTGATAATAGTGACCCTGTCAAGTCAAAGAAAAGGGGTCGTAATAAGAGGTCCAAGAGTAGTAGGAAGAGGAGGTACAATGATACAGATGAGAGCGAGGAAAGTGAAGGTGAAAAATTGAGGAAGCGGAAGACCTCTTCAACTTCATCGAAATCCCGGAGCAAGAGGAAAAAAGAGTCAGAATCAGAGAGTAAGAATTCCTCTTCTGAGGAGAATTCTGGTTCTGAAGACATTGATGCGAAGAGTAAAGTAAAGGTCGATGGAGAAAAAGTGGTAGAGATTGATGCTGAAACTTTAAAGATTAAGGAAATTTTGGAGGCACAAAAGATATCTGCATTTGATAATGAGATGCCCGTTGGACCGATGCCTCTGCCAAGAGCCGAGGGCCATATTAGCTATGGTGGTGCTCTTAGGCCAGGAGAAGGTGATGCCATTGCACAGTATGTTCAACAAGGGAAGCGTATTCCACGTCGTGGTGAAGTGGGTCTTTCAGCGGAGGAAATCCAAAACTTTGAAACCCTTGGCTATGTGATGAGTGGTAGTAGGCATCAAAGAATGAATGCAATCCGTATACGAAAAGAAAACCAAGTTTACAGTGCTGAAGATAAAAGAGCCCTTGCAATGTATAACTATGAAGAAAAGGCAAAACGTGAGCGGAAGGTGATGGATGATCTTCAGCGGCTTGTTCAACGCCACATAGGTGGTCATGATGTTGGCCCTTCACATGATCCTTTTGCTGCATAACCTCATCTGGTGCCACATTGAGATGTTTATGTAATCATTCTCAAGGCAGGAAGAAGATATGTCAGGTAAGGATATGGAGTCAACTGCTAAATATTGGTTATCCCTTTTACTTGGCCTATCAAACAAGCTTTAAATTTGAGGTAGAGCAAATATATTTTGTTTTTGACATGTGTTGCTGAATTCCCTTTATCTCATTATCTTTCTCCAGCTTAAAAGGTTGTATTTATGAGAGTTGGGTGGTTCTATATTTATCAGAGAATTGGTAAAAGTATTTCTTTCTATGTTAAAGTTTCTGCCCCATCTTTCTTTCCTATTGTCAATTTCTTCATTGCTAATCTATAACTCTACTATGATGTTTTCAACATTTACTAGAAGCTTGATTGCTTGACGTATAGAACCTTTTTTTTTATATGCGTGACTGTTCGAGTCAGTTTTTGCGCACCTCGACTAATGTCACATGACATAATGTCTGACTCTACAATATTTGGATGTCAAGGAAACTCGTAGGAAATTAATTCTTAGTAGGTGACCACCATAAATTGAACTCATCACCTTATGCACCCCAAGGTCTTCTTTGACCAATTGAGTCACTCCATGATGGTTGACCTATAGAACTTTGTGTGTCTGCATTTTGAACACTTGAAGGGTGCATATCAAGTTGGTTTTGTTTAGCTGATACTTTTCTCTATTTATGGATTTTTGTGAACATATATTGTTTTTAATGATAGATGTCTATTTTCAATGAGTTAACTATGTTTCAATGAGTTAACTATGTTTTTAATGATAGATGTCTATTGTTGGGTTTTGGCATCTAAATGTTGTAGGATCAGGTGGTATGCCCCGTGACATTAGTCGAGGTGCCCTTGTGCACGCAAGCTGGCTCGGACAGTCACGGACATCAAAAAAAAAAAAAAAAAAACTATGTTTAATCTGTACTATGGTGGCTAAACAAATCATATTTTGCTGGGTTTTGTTATATTCTTCTTGTTCAAAGTTGCCAATGAACGAATGTGAATGGAATAGTGTATTCAGTTATCAAATCTTTTTCCTGGTTTTTTTTAGCAGCCAATAGAGATAAGACCTTGTTTGTCTCCATTTACAAACTGAGGATAAAGGTTAGCCCTTAGATCAATGCCATCAAAGTCTAAAAATTGAATCAATAAAATTCAAAATTCATAGTCACATGTCTTGTTTCTATATGGAAAAACATTTCAGGTGAACAAAAAATGTCAAAATTTTGAAATCAATGACCATGAAACTAACCAAACTAGGATTACCTTAATTGCCTCAGTTCCATGTTCCATTTCACCTTCCAATAAGAATTTCTACCGGAGAGAGATACCTAGTTTCTATCTCTCGATATTATAATTTACAACTCATTGATTCAATGATTAAAATTAATATTTACGATTTTTTTTACAATTAAGTATTGTTCGGTCAGTGACTTGAATATTCACGAATATTCTTTTAAATAAAATAAAACACATAAAGAAGTTCATATATATAAATTCACCTTGTTCATTACACACATAATAGAGCTTAAATATTGGCAAGAAAAAAGAAGAAGTTAATCTTTGCTAAGAAAAATATCTTAAGCCAGGAACATGAACTTTTAACCTCAAATGGGCAAATTCATGTCTCTCTCTTTTTTATCATCACATGCAACCCATTCTCCATCCTCAATGTCAAAGACAACAAATACTTTGGAGTTTTCTCCTTCTCCACCATTTCCACATCAAACTTCTCTATCACAGCTGCAGCTATGGATTTCATCTGAATATAAGCCAAATCCTTCCCCAAACACATCCTCGGCCCCGCGTGAAATATCGGGAACCGAAACGGGCTCTCCATCCGGCAAACCCCATTTTCCAGCCACCTCTCAGGCAAAAACTCCCCATAGTTTTCTCCCCATATGCTCTCCATTCTTCCCATTGCATATGTATCGTATGCCACAAACCAATCCTTCCTAACAAGCGTACCGTCGGGCAAGACATCATCTTTTAGGCACGCTTTCGTGTTTAGAGGTACCGGCGGGTACAATCGAAGAGTCTCGGAGAGTGCTGCTTGTAGATAGTGCATGTCTCGGAGTTCGTTGAAACTGTATGTTTCTCCAATTTTCTCGTCGGTTCTCGACCGGATTGTTTCGAGTTCTTCGAGGATGTTTTGTTTGACATTCGATCGGGATGATAAGATCCAAAAGAACCATGTTAGAGCGGAGGATGTTGAGTCTCGACCAGCGAGGATGAAGCTTATGATTATGTCTCGGAGGAACTCAGTGGAGTTATTGTCTTGGTCTCCCAGGAATCGGGATAATAAATCTTGGTCATTTTTCATATGAGTTGTTTCCTTCTCTTTCATTCTCGAGCTTATGATTTCTTCTGCAAACTTATGAACTGTGGCTATGGATTCCTTCAAGGTTCTCTCTGATCCCATATTGAAAAATTTCTTCACTTTGTAGAGAGCAGGGAAAGCATACATGAATCTGTATTTGCAAAAATAAATAATAATAATTAAATGTTAAATCAGATCGTTTACAACCACTCAAGAGGCTAAGTGTAATACTTAATAAAATTTAGGGAATGATCAAATTTAAAGTTTAAGGATGTAAAACTAAAAAGGTCCATGACTGTAACCATGCATTCTTTCTTTAACTTCTAATCTCATGTACGTAAGATACAATCATGGAACTCTTTTATCTTATCAAATATGTTCTTAAATTATAAAAGTTGCATTATAAATACAAAGCTAGAAGGTTTTAGACATTCAAGTAGAAAATATCGAGAGTTCAAACAAATAACGATCGGGAACGTAAGAATTGAGTTTTTCTTTTTTAATTTTAACAAATACTTTAAAATTATTCGAGAAAATAGTTACAAATGTATTTCTTTTTAAGAATTATTGAAAAGAGGCTACAACAAATTTCAAATTGGTTTTTTTCTTTGAAATGTAACTACAATTTAGGGGAGTGGAATTTCAAACACACCACCCTTAAATCCCATAACTTCTTTTTTTTTTTTTTTTTTTTAGATTACATCTAAAACTTGTATAATTAATCATTTTGTTATTAGATTATACATGATATCACTTGAAAGTTTTTCTTGGCACGATTTGAAACTGTATGAGTAACTTTTTTTTGAAGTCTGTCCCCGGTCACTAGTGAGTCTCGAACCTGGAACTTTTGAAGGGAGCATACCTCCAAAGTCCAAGTCTTCATCCACTGTGTCACCCCCTTGGGGACAAGTGTATGAGTAACTAGTTTATTCCGGAATCATTAATATATTAATATCTTATTCACTAAAATTGAATCAGCTAGTCACAACTAGTTTCTGGTTCATGGCAACAACTATGTGCCATAGATATTATGTGTTTATAAGGTAAGATGTCATAGTTCAAATACCTACTTTTAAGCGTCATCCAAATAAAATACCTACTTTTAATGCTGTCGAACTAAAAAATAAATACTAGTTCTTAGATCATCCCTAAAATTTTAAGACATTTATAACTTCTAAATTCAATAACCTAACCTTCATGTTTGTTAGTAATTTTATGTTTACTAGATTATAAGTAAAGTTATATGTATTTTACCGTTAAAGAGATATTTTAAAAATAGAAAAAAAATTATATATCATGATATAATCCATCTTTAATCATAGATCACATTTTATTTTTCTTTAATTTTTATTTTTTTGAGTTAAAATAAGAATAAACAATAGGTGAGGTGCCTTAAAACTGGCTACAACAATCACAAATATTAAAAAGAGCAAAATGGGGTGATTTTGATTCGAATTTTGTTAGTTTTGTGTTAAACCAACAACCAAAGGGATATTTTCGGTTTTTCAACAATTGAATGTCAAAGAAAGAAACAGAAATACCTGCCGGAGCTGAGAGTAGCAGCGTGTTCAAAAGCGCGCATGAACTCCGATCCGGCAGCAGCATCGCCACC
>JBBMEF010000018.1:10796506-10806663 GCA_037832685.1 Sicyos baderoa | reverse complement strand
TTTTGTCTAACCGACATGTCGGTTTCGGTGTCAATTTTCGCCATTAACCAACACCGACCGACCGATGAACAGCCCTAATGAAACCTAGCTAAAAACACTTAAATGAGCCTAATTTTTATTCCTATAAAAAGTTTGAACTCAAAAAATCCAATATATACATAGACATTATTAAGATTATATATGGTATAGTGATTCTACCGAATGGCTCAAACCCAAAATCAAAACATTCCCACTCACCACATTTTTATTTTTTAAATTTTATTTTCCTTTCTATACCCTCACCAATTAAGCACTCCAAAAGTCACTTTTCATTCTCTCTCTTTATTATTATTTTTTTTTATCAGTCTCTCCTTTTTAATTCCCACTCAATATCTATGTATGTTAAGAGAAAGAATGTGAAGATAGGGGAATAGTGGATCCCACCATATTTTTTGTTTATACCTAAAGCATATAATCCACATCACTTCTTCTATGGATATATACCTACCTTTTTCTGAATATACAATTATACTTTGGATGTTATACATTATGTGTGCACCCCCATGATACAACACTCCAAAGTTATATTCATGAATTAGGTTAAAAGTTATTGTAGTTTTAAAAGTTATTTATTGAAAATGAAATGTTTGCCACAACTATATAGATTTAATTGGCATATATAGTCAACAGAGCAATAGTTCAATCGACATTAATACTTACCTAATGATTTAGAGGTTTTGGGTTCGAGTGGGTGGCATATATAAAACATCGATCTAAACGTTAGAAGTTTAGATTTTTACCTTACATATAGTTAAACTACAAAACAAACGGTAAATTAAAGCTCTATTTCATAATCATTTAATTAAATATTTTTTTTTTTAATATTTTAAAATTTAAAAACGAAAAACAATAAATCAAATAGTATAATTAGGAAGTATCTACAAAATTTTAATTTTAATTTTAATTTTTTCTTTTCTAAGTTCAACCCAGGTAGGAAGAAATGAATATCTAATCTTTAGTTAATTAAATAATAGAGAATTTTCTTTTCGTAACACATTTTTAGCTCTTCACAACAATTATAACATATTTTTTAAAATAATTCATTCATAATATATTTTATCCAAATTCATATTATATTATCATTAGACTTCTATCAGTTCAACTCATAAACTTTAGATTTCTATTAATTCAGCTGATAGACTTCTATCAGTTTTGTGCTTAAAATGAAAAAGTTTGAAAATTATGCTATATATGAAATTATTTTATTTTTTTAATATACATTAAAAATCCTCTAAATAATATTATTTTTGTGTAAACTTTTTTTATCCGATTCAAATTATAAATATTTAGGTTATTTTTCCTTCTATATCTATGTTCATAATTTAAAACTAGAAAAAACACACTTTTAATCCTTAGATTTAGAAGGTTCTATTAGGTTTTATGTTTTAAAATCTTGCTACAATCTGAGTTACTCAATTTTAGCTATTGTGTGTCATAATTTGAATTATTACTTTTATATTTGTCTATTTTAAAATTTTAATTCATGTTAAGATCAAAATAAATGCATCGTAAAAGTTTAAAAATTAATCTAGTTAACATGGTAATGAGCATATATAATATCATGCAACTAACAATTTATTATTTTAAAATAAATGTGTTTAATTTTGAAATATAAAAATTAAAATTTTAAATTATATCCCAAATTTAGGGGCTAAAAAAAATAATTATTCCACTTAATTGATCGAATTTGTAAATATGTATATACTAAATAATTTTGAAGTGGTTTATTACATGAGCATATTTTTTTATATTGCGTTTAATAAATAAATGGTAACTAATATGTTTATCCACTTCAAGGAATATATCACATCAAAAGAAATTAAAGTAACTAAACATGGGGAGGGAAGGAATTATTTTTTTCAAATTTTATTATTAATTTAACAGCATGCATCAACAAATCCCAATATATATCCCCACTAATAAATATGCGTCAGCATATATAGAATTTATTCTTCATAGAAAAGAAAATTAAAAAAAATAATAATAATAAATAAATAAACTCTCACACGAATTGGCCTATAAAATGGAGTGTTTTAAGACATTTTCTCTTAAGAAACACACTAATAAGAAGCTGATCTTCTTGAGGTTGAGGTGTTTGGTTTCCTTCTCCAAAAATACAAATAAACCATGGGGTTCATAGAATGCCTTGGACGTTTCTTTCAAAATGCAAAGCCTTACATCGCAGTCATCTCCCTCCAATTCGGCTACGCCGGGATGAACATCATCTCCGTCGTCTCCCTCAACCGCGGTATGAGCCACTACGTCCTCGTCGTCTATCGCCATGCCTTTGCCACCGTTGCTATGGCTCCCTTCGCTCTTATACTCGAGAGGTACATGTCTTTGAATTTTCATTCTTAAATTCGTAAGCGAAAACAGTTATTTTTTATCTCGTATTTCACTATTATATCAGGTTTTTATAATAAATAACCGCTAAAAAATGTTGTAGTCAATTAAATTTACTTAAATTTATCAGTTTAAGCTGTCAACTTAATTAATAATAGATCAAAATGGTCGGTGGCTTGATAATTTTATTGTTTGATAGAAATCAAGTTTAACACTTTGATCATGAGTTCGATCTCTGAAATTAATATTTGACTCTCAATATTTATTTGAGAGTTATCATTACAAAATAAATTTTATTTAAATCTATCTATTTAAGTTTTTGAATTGTTTAGTGATGATTAAACAAAAATCTTTTCATATTTCTAATAATAAAATGATGGTTTTTTTTTTTTTTTTTTGAGATAGTTATAATTTAGAAAATTTTATCATTTCTTACTAACATGAGACTGTTATATTAATATTTGAAGGAAAGTAAGACCCAAGATTACATGGAAGATCTTCATTCAGATGTTTGGTCTTGCTCTTCTTGGGTTAGTATATCAAACTTGCTTGGTTTTCTATACACCAATTTATTAATTTCAGCCTTCATATATCAAAATAATAATAATAAAAATAAATAACTTGGTCATTATCTTGCATGGGATTCAGGCCACTAATTGATCAAAACTTCTACTACGTGGGGCTGAAAATGACATCCCCAACTTTCTCTTGTGCCATAAGCAACATGCTTCCTTCAATGACATTCGTCATGGCAGTCCTTTGCAGGTACTCGAAAACCGAACGAATACAACGATACGAACGTATTAGTAATGTCGTTTTCTTTCTAATTAATATCGTAATCTAATCAGGATGGAGAAGTTAGACTTAAGGAAAGTGAGATGTCAAGCCAAGTTGTTTGGGACAATAGTGACGGTCGTGGGAGCGATGTCGATGACACTTTACAAAGGAAGTGTCATCAACTTCTTCTCGACCGCGCACAGCCACCACCCGAACTCTGCACCCGCGGCGGACGTCCATCACAACGAGGGAGAGTTCATCAAAGGGTCCATTTTGCTCATCATGGCCACTCTGGCTTGGGCAGGCTTCTTCATTCTTCAAGTCATAACCTTGAGAAAATACACAGCCCATCTCTCTCTCACCACCATGGTTTGCTTCTTGGGAACTCTTCAGGCCACCGTCGTCACCCTCGTCATGGAACGCCGCCCCTCCGCTTGGGCCATTGGCTGGGACATAAACCTTCTCGCCGCCGCTTATGCGGTAAGAACAATTAATCCCGAGAAGGGTTATGTTCGTAACATTTTGTCGTTTGATCGAACTCGTAACAAATTGAATGTTGTATGTGTGTAGGGAGTTGTGACATCTGGGGTGGCATATTATGTGCAAGGTTTGGTTATGAAGACAAGAGGGCCAGTTTTTGTTACAGCTTTTAGCCCTTTGATGATGGTCATTGTTGCTTTCATGGGTTCTATCATCTTGGCTGAAAAGATTTATGTTGGAGGGTAAATCTTCAATTTCCCTTCTTTTTCTTTCTCTTGTCTTCAACTCTAATTTTCAATCAAAATTTCATGAGCTAAGCTCTAGCGACATCTTATACAACCAAATAATAATGAGGTTATTACAGATTCGATCCTCCTTCCTCCAAATGTATAAAATCAAAAAAAAAAAAAAAAAAAAAAAAACTAATTTTCAATCAAAATTTCATTTTAAGAAATTTAAACTGTTTGGTAAAAAAAAAATATTCTAAGAATGGTATTTTTTGTTGCAAGGTATATTAAATCATCTTGCAAGGTATATTCTCCTTTTTAACATGATCACAAGATGGTATTTTTTGTTGATCTCATACTTTTATGGAGTTTTTTAGTTGATATATTCCATTATTTAAATAATACGAAGTTTTATCTCAAAATTAATTGTAAATAAGTGTAGTTACTAATTATCTTTTACTTTTTCAACTTGGGGTTCTCAATTTGTAGAAAAAAGGTCAAAAGAATTTTTTTTTTTTTTTTTTTTTTTTTTTTTTTTTTTTTTTTGCAGGATAATTGGAGCAGTGTTGATTGTAATAGGGCTATACTGTGTTTTGTGGGGGAAGTACAAGGAAAGCAAAGAGAAGGAATTAGTTGGAGAGGATATTATAGAACCAGTGAAAGGTGGAGAATTATTGCCTGTAATAAATGAAGGCATTGAGGCAATAATAATACAAAAGAAGGAGGCTAATTTGGTCATTACAATTCCACCCATGGCTGCTTCTAACAATGGAGATCAAGAAGCTTCAAGGAAATAAAACCACCTAAACCAAGAATAAAAAAGAGAAAAATATCTTGAAAATTAACCAAATTACACTCTTTTCTTTCCAAATATTTTTGAACCTCAGTGTTTCTTCATTTCTTTTTGGTTGGATATGTGAGCCTAAAATATTGGTCATTTTATCCCTTCTTCTCTACATGTAATCTCACAACATCCATGGTGTAAGAGAAAAAAAAATTAAATGATTGAAAAATAAATTGAGTTGCTTTTTTTTTTTTAATAAAGTGTTGCTCGGATTAAATCTCTATTAAAAAAAATGCAAGTATAAGTAGTCTCACGACAAGCTTTGGTCGTTAAGATGTATTCTATTTAAGATCTCACGTTCTAAATCCACAAATGTGCTTTGTATATAATACTGAGGCTAGCTATATTAAATCAAATAGTTGCTTAAGGATGTATAGATTTAATTTTTTATAGTAAAAAAACACTCACTTAGTTGTCGAAAAGTATCACAATTTGTTAGGAGTAGATTTGTGATGCATGACATCATATATGACTTAGTAATATCAAAAGATTATAGATTCAAATCTCTCCTGCTGTTGAATTAAAATTTGAAGAAAAAATTGGTCAATTAACTTGAACTATGTTATCCCTCAACTTAAGAAATTATTGTAACTTTTCATTTTTGTTTTAAATTTAGAAATCATTGTAACTTCACATAGCCATCATGATATACAATTTATGATTGTGTTTAATTACATTAATTTCATAAGATGGGGACAACCCTTATTTAAAAAGGTATTGTAAAACTCATAATTCATGTATTGTGTTTCAATTTTCCTAAGTTTGTAAAATGATAACATAATATTTAAAATATATATATATATATATATATATATATATATAGCATCCTTATACTAGAAACTGTGACGTGGGACAAAAACAGCCTTATAATTGTTGGATTTTATGAATAATTGTGGAAGCACTTTTTGGATGATATGATTATTGATGATGAGATTTATTTTGTGGGAAATTGTTGGGACAAAAACATGGAACAAACGCTGACGTGTGATGTAGATTCGACTAACGTTGTCTTTGAGTGGCAGACTCCTAAATGTCACTAAATAACTTTCTCTCTCTTTTGTTCTTTAATAATTAATATTAATATTAATATTCCCAAATTTTTTATAAAAAATAAATAATAATAATAAAAACTGTGATTAATTATTTGTATGTTTGTTTAGGATTGAGTAAGTTGCGTCACCACCACCATCTCCCATTATACATTCCCCATATTTTTCCTTCGTTGATGGATTTGGATTTCATTTTCTTTTTGCAAATAAAAAAATGAATAATTATTATTTTTTAGAAAAAAATTCTGTATAGCAGAAAATTTGGACAAATCTGGTAAAAAAAGAAAAAATTTATGTATCGGATGACTTCGATTATTGCAACTCATTTTCTTGTACATATAAGTGTGGTTTGGTTTGTCGTTTGGAATCCAAAAATTTAGATTTGGAATTTGAGAGTTTGAAATCAGTTGTTCGGTAAATATAAAGATTCCGAAAATTTAATTTTAAGGGTTTGAAATCCGAAGAATTTGGATCCCAACCCACAAATCAAACAAAGCCATAATCTTTTTATCAATGCTACAAATAATTTTCAATGTGTATTAGACAATTTTTATTCAGTATAATTTCTAATCATTGTATCGTCTTCAATCAGTACAAAAAAATCTGTAATAAATGAAATATTTCTTTAAAAAATATTATAATTAAAATAGGTGTTATGAAAACAGTAATCACCAATCGATAACGAATATGTAAAATAGAGAGAAGTGCAATAACGTAAAGAGAAGAGAAGAGAACGACAAACGAATTTGCGTGGTTCACTAACATTGTGTTAGCTAGTCCACGGACAAAGAAAAAGAACAGTTTATTTAGAGAGGAGCGTCATAATACAGATTACACACAATGAACATCAATTAAACGGCTAGGGTTTAATTCGGGCTTATATACGCGCCTTCATTAAACCCTAATTACAGATGCGTAATTAAACAAATACGACAACTAAGTAGTAACCGCATGCGAAACAGATGCTGATGCAAGTGCGGATGCGAATGCGAACGTGCAACGCGGCATGCGTTCACGCGACATAATGTGAAAGGTGGAAAACCGATTTCAATGCGTTCAAGGCATAATTGCAATAGACAATCAAAAAGTTAGAACAAATTCTTTTCTAGAAGGTTAGCCAAGCGGATTATCACTTTTTAAATGCTGATAAAGCAAATAGGAGGTATTTGTTTGTAATGTAAAGGCTAGCCTAATTGAATAATTTAACCAAGCAAAATAACAAATAAACTAACCATCCCTTTATTATTATTTTATGCTATAATATATAGAATATGGATGAGGTATGAATGCATATTCTTTTCTATGTTGAGAGAGAATTTTAAAAATGGTAATCAAACGGTGACGTTTTGAATCTAATTGGCTATGGCTCTTTGGGTTCACACATTACTATTCCACCAAACCCCATTAATTTTTTGGAACAATAATTCATTATTGCTTCCATTGTATTCTCAACCATTTCTTATGTTGTTAGGAATGAAAAAGTAATGTACTCAAAAAAAAAAAAAAAAAAAAAAAAAAAAAAAAAAAAAAGTAATTTAATATTTTCGATACATAGTTTGAAGATAGGATCGAGTTGTATTTCTAAATAAACTACAAGTTAATTAATCAATTTATAAAGATAGAGGATTATATATGTTTGTAGATCCTTTAATTTTGAAAGTCATCTTTGTTGAGAGAACTTCATATACTCTTTTTTTTAGGTTGAAAATTTAAATCTTCATCTTCAATATTTGTTGTATAGTAAAAAAAAAAAAAAAAGTTAACTTAAAACATCACTATTAATTAAATTTTTTTTAGTAAAAATGGGCGAAAATGACCACAAACTCTATATAGAGGATCTTGAGATACTTAAGCTGATGGTTCAATCTATTTATTTAAAAATTATTTTTTTACGAACTTCATTAACATCCAAATGTTGTAGAATCAGATGGTATGTCTCGTGACATTAGTCAAGGTGCGCGCAAACTAACACAGACAATCATAGATATAAAAAAAATCTAGATAAAAGATACTATTATTCTTAAATAAATGAGTCAAATAACGATTTTTAGGATCAAACATTCGTGATCATAGTGTTGAACTAAATTACTATCAAACAATAAAATTAACACATTGTCAACCATGATGGTATTCCCACTTAAAAGACCCCCTACAAGCGAATATTCTTGAGAAAAAGATATATTGTAATAAATGTGAGATTAAAAAAAATATCAAGATGCAAAAAAAAATGTCATTGTTCCTTTGATTAACGAATGAATCCCACTATGTTTAGATGATTATAAAACTACTTTAGCATCCTGTGATCACTAATTAAAGTTGGATTAATGCATTGAAGAGAAATATTTTATAGAAAGTTGTGAGTTAACGTGTGAATCTTAGCCTTATCCGGACTAGAGTATATATCCTCATTGTGATTGCTTTTTCTTTCTTTTTGACATCTGTCCATGGTCATTAGTGAGTCTCGAACCTAAGATCCAAAGGCTCAAGTCTTCATCCATTGTGACACTCCTTGGAAACGAAATTCGAACATCTAAACTCTGTTTTATAATTTTTTGATTTTGATTTTTATAATTTAAATTAATTTTTACTCAAATTTTGTATGATGTCTTCCATTTTTCTTATGATCTATCTATATTTCCTTAAGAAAATGTGTGAATATTTACCAAATTTTAAAAACAAAAACAAGTTTTTGAAAGTTACTTTTTTTGTTTCCAAATTTTGATTTAATTTCTAAAGTATAGATAACATTAGACATCCAGGTAAGAAAAAACATATGATAAGTTGTTGTTTCAGATTAAATTTCAAAAACAAAAAACAAAAAACAAAATAGTACTTATCAAACGGGACTTTTTCTTTAAATCGATAATAAATATTTTATTCATCGGCATTGTTCCATCTCTAGTTATACGAATTCTTTTAAGTTCAACAATGTATTGATGGAGATATGAACCTCTTATATTAATGAAAATCAATGTATGCAATGTCTATTTAACTAGTTGCTAAGCTAATTATAGTTTGATATAAGAGTAAGATAGTAAGGTGACTTTGACTTGTTTATGTGTTTATGAATATATAATATTTGGTTAATAGAAACACTAGAGTTTTCATGGTTTGGTTTGATAATTTAATTGGTTGGTTTGTTATATGCAAACTGACCAAACCAACTATTCTATAAAATGGATTGTTTTAGTACACCCACTGTATTTTAGGGTTGGTTTTCAATCAGCAATATATATGTTGAGGCCCCTTGATAATAATTTTGTTTTAATTTTTTGTTTTTAAATTTAAACCTATAAAAACTACTTTATTTTAAATTTTTTCTTGCTTAAATATCTATATTTTACCTATAATTTAAATAATTAAATTAAAATTTAAAAATAAAAAAAAAGTAGCTTTTAAAATTAAAAGTTTGTTTTAGTATTCACCTACTTTCTAACGAGAAGATTAGTACATTGTAAAAAATATGGAGAATATGGTAAGAAATTCGAATAAAAATGAGTATGGATTTTAAAAACAAAAAACAAAAAATTAAGTCTCAGTTTATTACCATTTTGTTTTTTTGTTTTTTTTTTAATTTCTTTTGGGTTTTTGGTTTTTTGTTTTAAAAAATAAAAATGGTACATGTTTAATAATTGATTTTAATTTTCTATTTATAAAAACTAAAAATCAAAAAATATGATTAATAACGGTTGTTTTTTTGTTTTCGAACATAACATCACATTATATTTTTTTTTTTTTTAATTTTTTACTTTTTATTCTTGTTTTTTCATACTTTTTTAAAATAAAAACAAAAACTTTTTTTAAAAAAGCTACTCTTTCAATTTTTATAATTCTTTTAATGTTTTAAAAATATTTTAAAAGTAAAAAAAAAATTGATTATCAAACCGTTTTTAAAAAAATAAAAACAAAGCAGAAAATGAAAAACGAAATAGTTATCAAACGAGACCTAAATGATTATCAAATGAAGTCTAAACTATTTTTTTTAGTATAATTCAGAAGAAGTGAAACACAAATACCGATTTCATGGATTGAATCGGTGATCGTAGAGTAGAAATGGATTGACGCCAAACCAGATAACTAATCGTGCCACCAACCCATATTAATGGTCTAAAATTTGGAAACTATTTAACTAAATATCTACTTTATTATTGACTTTAATTAAATGTCTAATTCCTAATTTTAGGGAGAGAGAAATAATATTCATTCTCATTATAACCTCACCATAATATTCTTATTTTTTTAATAGTTTTTTTATAAAAAAAAAAACTTTCATTCCTTCATTTTAGGGATACACCTTCCTTTTACAAACGAGAATACATAGATTGACTAACTACAAATCATTTTTAAGATGTTTAATCCCAAATTTACGGAATACGTTAAAAAGTATAATAATAAAAT
>JBBMEF010000018.1:10776295-10795149 GCA_037832685.1 Sicyos baderoa | reverse complement strand
TTCTTTGGACCAAAAATATCTAGACTCTTCTTTGGGCCTTACCATCAAAAGTGTTCTTGGGCCTTAATATTTAACATTTTTTTGATGAATGGATTAAGTTAGGAATGACGTCTCCATCCAAATGAAGATATTATTGTAATTCAAAGATTATGAAGAATTACGTCGGATAATTTTGCCAAATATTAAGAAAAACTTGAAAATTGATAGTTACCTCTTAGGTACACTTTTTTCTCAATTACTTAATCATAGGAGTAATTTTTTGTTGTTGCATGACTTCTTAAAAAATTTCAAGTATGATGTGGGGTGCTACATGTTGTAGATGGTTGGATAAATTTTTTGTTAAGTTGACAAATTAATGCCTTTTCTTTCTTTATTATCGCTTAATTATTTATTTTAATATGCAAATAACTATTTGGATCAAACCATTATATAAATATATATATATATATATATATATATATATAACTTCTACGATATTTAGATGAACTAATTTTAGAAATAGGATTAAAATAAAAATTTTAAAACAACAAAAATGTGAAAAACGATACAATAATATGTCACCATATGCATGAATATGGATAATGGATTAATAAAAACCTTTTGGTTAGAGTCGATCAGTGAATTTTTTTTTAAAAAAAAAACACCATTGAATCACACTTAAATTAGAAGAAAAATAATCATAGAAAAAGAGATGAAAGGAGGGTTAAAATATTTGGCAAAGTTGAATGGGTTTGGTTTGATATTCATGTGTATAAAGTTTAAGCACATTACTTTTGAAATATTGTGTTTGCAATGTTTTGAATTCTCACCCACATTATTTATTTGAAACTACAATGAAATACCAAATTGCTTACTATAAGTATACAAGACAAACTTTAATATAGTGGTAAGTGTTAAAGTTTGTGCTTGCTCTCCTTTTGTATAGGGAAAAATGTTTACTAGTTTCCAAACACTTTCTGTTTGAGACTCGTAGAAAATTTTCTTCTTAGTCTCGCCGGAGTTCAAGTCTTGAGCTCGACTAATTGTAATCCAAAAAGTAAACTAAGGGTAATTGATATTTATTTTAATTTGTTATTGACTTTTTAAGTAAAAAATATTAAAGTTCCTTAACAGAGATATAAATTTCATACCTCAACCTCATACCCCTAGATATACACAACCATTAAAAAATAATGATGATAACAAAATTAATTATAAATTTGATCTCCATAACTTATGAAGCTGTTGACCAAAAAGAAAAGAACCAAACATTTTTTTAATATAATAATATATAGAAAGGGATTCGAACCTAATCTTATTATTACTAAGATGTCGATAGAGCTATGTTATAATTTAAACTTTGGTAATTTGGTTATCATTGATTTAAATTGTGAAAATGAGTGTGTAAGGAAGGATTGAGAGAATTAGAAGATGAGGTGTCGAAATAGTAGAGGTTGGAAATGAAACAACCAACCGAATCGCCAACCAACCACACATCTCACCAAACTCACCGCTTCCCCTAAACTAACTCACTCCCACCTTTTTCCTATTTCCATTTCTACCCCTTACCAACCCCACCCAAATGGATCTCCCTAAAACCAACCCCACCTCATCATTTGAAAAAAAAAAAAAAAATGAATTGCTAATTATAAAATAAATAAATAAACTTCATAATATGTGGTGTAAATTTTTATTTCCATATAGTCTTACTAGCCAAAGAAGAAGAGTTACTTACTATTCAAATTTAATAACTTCATTTTTGTTCAATTAAAAAAAAACACACACATTTAACTTCATGAGTTGAATTCTAGTATATCTTAAAATTAGTCTATATAATATGTGTCGTTGAATTACCTTCTCTTTCTCTTTAAAACATCTAAATCTCAAATATTTTAATGAAGGTAAACAAATAATGATAATAATAATAATAAAGAATCTACAAATATTCTAATCCCTACTCTCACATACGTTTATATTTTACAACTCAAATATTCTAACAATCAGTATCATGCGTACTTACATCATTATAAAAACTTAAGAAATAAACATAAAAACAAAAACTCAATATAAAAATACGTTTTCTATTAATCAAACGGTTGGTTACTTATTAACTTATTTTTATTACTCTCTTCATTAGTTGGTGGTCTCCTCCCATCAAAAAATATATAATTCAAATTCCTTCTCATTTACAAAAAAAAAAAAAACATAATTATTACATACATACATGTCAAACCTAATATTCATAAAGAATTTCCCAAAGTTGCTAATTTCTTCAACAAAAAGAAGGGTTTTTTAGGAAAATTTAAAAAAAAATTAGCAACCATAATCATATATATGGTATAAAGTAATATTTTTTATACGGAATAATTAATACATAATATAGTATGATTGATGGCCACCTACCTAGGAATTAATTTCAAATTAATACCTACGGGTTTCCTTGGCATCCAAATGTTGTAGGGTCAGGCGGTATGGCCCGTGACATTAGTCGAGGTGCGCTTTCCACGCGAAAGCTGGCCCGGACAGTCACGGATATCAAAAAAAAAAAAAAAATACATAATATAATATGATGAGTATTATTTATATTGTATATTTGACTACATATACTAATATTTTCAAATTTACGTAGATTTATAATTATTTTGTAAAATTGGTCTATCCAGTACAATTTTCCTAAAAAATTAATTCTTATAATGAAATTAAAAAAAAAAATGGATAGAATAGAAGAACTAGAAGTCTTGATTCCACCAACTCCCTTCCAACATATATCTACCAATCCCCAAACCCAAAAAAAAACCCAAAAAACATTTCACAAAAATGGTTCTCTCACTCATCCCCCTCTCTCTCCTCTTCCTCCTCCTCGCCTACAACCTCCTCAACCGCATCCGGTTCAAGCTCCCCCCCGGTCCCCGCCCGCTTCCGGTCGTCGGAAACCTCTACGACGTCAAACCGGTCCGGTTCAGATGTTTCGCGGAGTGGGCCCAGAAGTTCGGTCCGGTGATATCGGTCTGGTTCGGGTCGACCCTGAACGTGGTGGTGTCGAGCTCGGCGCTGGCGAGGGAGGTGCTGAAGGAGCACGACCAGAGCCTGGCGGACCGGCACCGGACCCGGTCGGCGGCGAGGTTCAGCCGGGACGGGAAGGATCTGATTTGGGCCGATTACGGACCGCATTACGTGAAGGTTAGGAAAGTGTGTACCATCGAGCTTTTCTCTCCTAAGCGGCTCGAGTCTCTTAGACCCATTCGAGAAGATGAAGTTTCCGCCATGGTTGAAGATATTTTCAAGCTCTGCTCTGATTCTGGTATTTCATTCTTTTTTTCCCTTCTATTTAGTGGGTCCCACTTTTTGATATTAAAATGTTTTTTTTTTCATTTTTTAAATAAATTTAACAATATGTTATTATATATTTGAGGAAGGAATTATATAAGTTTTGCGTCGTGGAGGAGATGTTTTTTTTTTAATAGTAATAATAATAATGGTTTTGTTTTCAACTCAAAAGGAAAATAAATTAATAAATTTGTTTTTTTAGAATGAATACTATTTATAGGAAAGAAAGTATTTTCAAAAAAAAAAAAAAAAAAAAATTATAGGAAAGAGAGTAAATACTTCTTTCCTTTTTTTCAAAATAATGAATACTGGTATTGTATTTGATTGTTTAAAGTTGGTAAACAATTGTGAATATGGTTTTTTTAAAATTTATGTGTCGGTCCCCTTTCCGGCACCTCCACTAATGTAACCGGACATACTATATGATACTACAAATATTTGGATAAGTTTTCTATCTGACATATGTATTGGACTTCATTCGGTAAATTGTGATGTTTTCTCTGAATTATCAATCTTGAATGGAATATCAATTTTTTGGACGGATACTCGAATTCTATACTATAATATAATCATGACTCAATCGGTCGAGGGTTCAGTCAAAGAGAGTTCAAGTGGTCAAGGTGATGAATTTTCGGCCACTTATCTAGAAATTAATTAATTTTGTTGGGTCAGAAAATATCTCCGTGACATTAATCAAGATTCGCGAAAACGGACTCGATGAACTCTTAAACTTTGATATCTATTTCACTCTCACATTAGTGGGGAGCAATTGTGAGATCGTAAAAGCAATTATTGTATAAAAACATTTGAGTCAATAAATTTGAATTTGGTTGTGAAACAGAGAGATCCGGAAAGGGTTTGAAGGTAAGGGAGTTTCTGGGAGCAGTTTCATTCAACAACATCACAAGACTCGCATTCGGGAAGAGATTCGTGAACTCGGATGGCGTCATGGACGAACAGGGACTTGAATTCAAGGCCATTAACGCCAACGGCCTCAAGCTCGGCGCCTCCTTGGCCATGGCCGAGCACATCCCCTGGCTCCGCTGGATGTTCCCTCTCGAAGAGAAAGCCTTCGCGCAGCACGGCGACCGCCGCGACCGCCTCACTCGACTCATCATGGACGAGCACACCAAAGCTCGCAACCAGAGCGGCAATGTCAAGAGCCACTTCGTCGATGCGCTTCTCACTCTCAAGGATAAGTATGATCTCAGCGAAGAAACCATCATCGGCCTCCTTTGGGTACGTTCTTTCGTTTTTGTTGATGATCGGTCTTCGATCATGATTTCGATGTCTAATTAACTCTGGAATGTAGTTGTGGAGCAATCTTGAATGATCTCTGTCTCTGGTTGTGAATGTGATTGCAGGATATGATCACGGCCGGCATGGACACGACGGCGATTTCAGTGGAATGGGCGATGGCGGAGATCGTAAGAAACCCGAGAGTGCAGAAGAAAGTTCAAGAAGAACTCGACAATGCCATCGGAGCAGATCGGATCATGACCGAGAACGATTTCTCGAATCTTCCGTACCTCCAATGCGTCGTCAAGGAAGCTATGAGACTACACCCACCGACGCCATTGATGCTGCCGCACCGAGCCAACGCCAACGTCAAGCTCGGCGGCTACGACGTCCCCAAGGGCTCGAACGTGCACGTGAACGTGTGGGCGGTGGCGCGTGACCCCGCGGTATGGAAGAACCCCGATGCATTCCGGCCAGAGCGGTTCTTGGAAGAGGATGTGGACATGAAAGGGCACGATCTGCGGCTGCTTCCGTTCGGGGCAGGGCGTCGGGTCTGCCCAGGAGCTCAACTGGGGATCAATCTGGTGACCTCCATGTTCGGGCACCTTCTGCACCACTACGAATGGACGCCGTCGCCGGGGACGAGGGCGGAGGAGATCGACATGTCGGAGAGCCCGGGATTGGTTACGTACATGAAGACTCCATTGCTGGCTGTGGCTACTCCTAGGCTGCCTTCGCATTTGTACAAACGTGTGCCTGTGGACATGTAACATGTTTTGTTCGAATGTTTTGAAATGAAACTTTAATTTGATGTTTTCTTTTGGGTTTAGATTTTGGAATTGAGAATGTTGGATTATTAAGAGAAATAAGGGGTGGGGTTTCTTTTAATTTGCATTTTCTAGTTATATTAGAAGTTTATTATGTGGTTTCTGTTAGTTCATATATTTTATTCATGTTTGATATAGAATGAAAAGTGTTATTGGAGCATATACGATCAAGTTTTAATTTAACAGGGACCAACTATATGAACTAGGAACATGTCTCGATGGGAAAAAATTAGAAAGAAAAATAAAGTAAACATTGCCTCAAATGGAGTTCTCTACCTTCCAAGCTCTATATGTCCCTAAAAAATTAGCATTCTACAATGTTGAGGTGGTGTTGGGAGATTTTCATTTTTTCTTTTAGTACTGCACATTATTGAGCACCAGTGTCACGAGTCGCGACACTTTCTTCAAAAGAATATTTTTGCCTCTAGAGTGGTGTGGTACTATCTCTTTATTAGTTCTATTATAATTAGGAGACAAGAAATTTGAACTTATGATTTCTTGATTATTGGATATATATAAATATTTATATATATATCTATAGGGAATTTGCAATGTATAATAAATTTTCTACTCTACATTAGAACAACTTTTTAAAAATATTGCAAATGTATTAACTTTTTTTTTTTATAAACTCTATCAGACACTATTGATGGAGTCTATCAGACACTATTGATAGAGTCTATAAATCTGATTTTGCTATATTTCAAATATTTTTAAAAAGTTGCTATTTATGTAATTTTTTTTGCCTTATTATAATATACATGCAAATCCCCATATATATATATATATATATATATATTTTAATATATGGTTGAGCCATTGATCTCATTAGTCGTATTATTTTGATATCTTGCTATAAGTGGCCTGAGATTTGTGCCACATTTTTTTAGCTTTAACTTTGTATCGAAGAGTCCGATTTACCTTAAGTTGTTGTGTTTTAATTGCATAACGACCTTCTCAATAACCTAGAACTATTTTCATAATAACTTACAAAATAAGCATAAAACAATTTTTAGAAAATAAAAAAATAATAACTTTTGTTTTAAACTTTTGATTGAGTATTTGAAAGAAAAAAAATGAAAAAAAAAAAAATACCCTTTTTAAAATGCAACTTGATAAATTTTATAAAATAAAAATTTGAAAACTAAAATCATAGGTCTGGTGTTTTGTTAATATATATCAAAATATATAAGTCGAAAACATACTTTTTAATGAACTTTAATAAAAGAGAAACAAAAATAATGGTGGAAAATTGAAAGGGTCAGCAAATTAAGTGGTTCGATTGTTTGATGGTAATCAAGTTCAAACTATGTTAGTGACTATTAGAAAGTGTGGACATTCATCTCAAAATTAATTGGTAATAAGAGGAGTGATCAGTAATTCATCTATTTTATAAACACTAGAAGATATCCGTACTTTACTAATGTGAGATTCTCAACATGCCCCCTCAAGATGATGTCTCTTTTGGACTATTTTTTTTCTCCTTTTGAACTATCAATCTTGAATCAAATCTTAATTTCATTTTATTTGACTGAATATATGTTTGAGTTTAATGGACTCTGATACCAAATTAAATAGTGCGGATATTAATCTCAAAATCAATCGGTAAGAGGAATAGTCCATATACTTTATGTTTCTTCACTTTATTAATAGAGTAAAACTCTGATGTGTAGAGGAGCTCTACTTTTTGCCTAGGTGGTATCATTGGGTGCCACACAAAAAATACTTTATAAATGAATACATCAAAATATGTATAATTTTTTGTGGCTCAAATGGTGCCACCTAAACAAAAAGTAGAGCTCTTCTACACATTCATAAACTATCACAACATCGAATAAGTTGAGGATGATTAAAATTCTTTTAATAAACTATATTCCCTCGTTCTCCGCTGAAATAAAATTAATAGAGAAAACCCAAATCTCTTACCAAACCCCCTCTATTTAATTATTAGATACCATATTTAACATATCAAATCATCCCTCTCGTGTACTTACCATATTCATTTCCAAACCCTAATTTCATTTAACAACTTAATCTCCCTACTCCTCCAATAACACCCTCTCAATTTACAAACCAACTCCCTCTCTAATTTAATTTCAAATTTCCTTTTTTTCCCTAATAGTCAACACTAATCTTCCAAAACAAATTAACTTTATGTTGGATATGGAATACTTATCATTGTCAATTGGTTTTGATGTGGAATTTTCCGATATGGCCCTATAAATACTCCATATTCTTACATTTTCACTCATTCACTTTCAAAATTAAACCATCTATCCTCCTCCCTTTTAATTTAAACCTCTCTAGAATTTATAGTTATGTCTTCTTTAGACAAATCCAATGCCTCTAGTTCTCAACTCATTCCTGGTTCGAAACCGAACATAGAACTTCAAACGGGGATGGAGACGGAGAAAGTAAAAGAAACTCGAGTTTTTCATTGCAAATTCTGCAGTAGAAAGTTCACAAGCCTGCAGGCTTTGGGGGGCCATCAAAACGCACATAGACGAGAAAGAGCCATTGCCAAAAGAGAGAAGGCCGCCGCAGCCACCCCGAGTAGTACGCATATCGGGTCTTTTGACCATCTGTATTGCTCGGCATTGGTGGCTCACTCTCTGCGGAACAAAGCCCTCAATGGCGCTTCAGCCGCCCACTGCTTCGGGTGGTGGTCGTCGAGGGAACAATACGTGGCGGAGGCGCAGCGGTTACGGTTTGGAGGAGAATTATTTAAAGGTGTTAATAATGGCGGAAGGAGAAACGGTTTTTCTTCTTCTTCTTCACAGAAATTTGATGAGGATCAGTATAATATTCATGGCCTTGATTTGTCTCTCAAACTTTGATTTTAATTATTTGTTGATTGAATTTTTTAGATTAGAATGTATGACTTCTTAGTCCTACTCCTAGTTCATGCCAAGCTCTTGTTGGCGTTTGTTCATCGATTTTTTTTTTTTTTTGTAATTTGTTGATCGAATTTAATCTTTCATTGTTTCTTCTTTTTTTAATTATTGAATTCTTCGCTAATGATTAGCATTGTATTCGTATTCTTCACTTTGTTAATTATATATATATATGGATGTGGACTAAAAAACATAGATGAAGTGATTTATATTTTTTTTTTTTTGGTACAAGTAGGGAAGGGAATTACAAATACCGATTCCAGAGATTCAACTCGTGATGCTAGTTTTGAACTGGTTTACAACTAAACAATAAAACTAATGGTCATTGACTCATTAGGTAAATTGAATACTATTTTATCATAAAGCGAAAGGGTATTTTAGGTAAGAGTAATTTAGGTCATATCTCGTCAATATTTTGAAATTTTGGTAATATTTTCTTGTTTCTAATCTAAAAAAAAAAAAAAAAAAAAAAAAAAATCTGACCATAATCAAGTCAACCGTCCTTGAATGTGGAGTACCAAAATATAATTTTTTTTTAGTATAAGTTAGGGAATAGGAGACTACAAACTGTGTCGATACTACTACTTTCAAAAAATGAAAGTCAAATATCGACTTGAGATCAAATGATTATTACTCTAAAATTCCAAAAAAACAAAGAAGACCCTTTCGATACCAAAATATAATTATTATGTCAGAGATCAACCGTCATATTATTTATAACTACTTCACTCTAAATACCAAAAAACTTTGGGGCCCTCAATTTTTATGGCATTCTATATTGAAATTTTCAAACAAGGGAACTTCAATTTTCGTAGTCGGTCAATTGACCTTTTCGAAGTGCCCATTTTGGAATAAATGTTAACCCAAAACTTTATTAAATGTTGTTAAGTTAGGATTTTATGTGTCCTCATTTGTAACACTCTATTCTTATGGGTGAGCTTTTTTTAGGGATACATTATAAATTGAAATTAAGTTTGTTCCTCTTAGGGTAAGAGAAAGAAATAAAAAATAGGATGTTGCATAAAAGTGTTAAAATGAAATGAACTAAATTGCAATGATGTGAGAAATAATACCAAAGGCCTGCCACCTCTGTGACTTTGACCTGCAAAAATACATCTCTCAACTTGCTTCATCTCATATTTACATTCTTCATTCATTATGTGATGATATCCACTCTACCACAACTCTGATCTCAATGATCACTCCAATCCCAAAATATGCATCAACCCCTTCCATCTCTTCTTGGTTATTATACATGCCAAACAAGAAGAAATGCCCAAATTAACCATTGAATTGTGCAAAGACCAACTCCTGCGGAAGCTGTAGACGAAACGAGCATGTTAGATTAGATTACCGCGTCGTCGTCCACCTTACCTCAATGAGTATGAAAACATGTTATCAATACCTACAAAGTTTACACCATTGGTTGAGACCAAATCTTTTTTCGTTTTTTGATAGTCGAGTGAATGTCCGAACAAGTTTACACATACCCAAATATTTTCACGAGACAGTATGTCTCCCTACAACATTTGAATGTCAAAGAAACTCATAAAAAATTAACTATTAATATTAGATAGATGGTCACCATTGACTGAATTCATCCCCTTCTTGACCACTCGATGTGATTGAGATCAAATCTCTAAATGTGCCTTACTTTTTACTCCCTATTTTCCTAATCCCCAAATCTCCTAAGCCACACAATTTATGACCTCATTCTGAACCTTTTTTTCACAATGGTCCCATCATTACTCATCCAAACACACATTATTTTCTATGTGTGAGTCAAGTTTTGGCACCTGAAGAATGTCACCAAACAGAGATCTTGCAATAGATGGGACCTGACATCCAATTTTGAGTTACAACTCTTGTTTACAAAAATAGATTGATGTAACAAAGGTGATATTTTTGGGATAATTATCTCTTCCAACACACCATCATCTCTGTAAGGGGGAACTACTGCTATTAAGCACTTTTTTCCAGGAGCACTACACCTAGAGCTTATATTCATGCTCGACACCGTGTTGCAGTTTATATCTGATCTCGTCGTTACGTCGTTTAACCGCCTCACCTCACATCCTTCTTAAATCCAATAGTTGCAAGCTTGTGCCCTGAGTAATCTATGTAAGTTAACCCCAAATGCATTAGAAAAGGAAACCTCAGAATTTGTAGTGCCGAACATAACCTCCACCACCTCCTTTTCCTAAGCTTATACCTATTTACTTATGTTTTCTCATAAGTATTTCTCGGATTCTTCACAAATCACCCCTCACTTCGAGCTTCACAACACCCAATAATCGATTGAAAGTGACAGCAAAACTTCCTCCGATAGGGCCAAACCGGAATCCATCCCATCACAAGTGGGCAGTCAAATTCCAACCATTAGTCATTCCCATATACCATTTTTGCAACATTAGTTCCAGATTGCCTTGGTAGTCTACCATCCATTCGTTCTTGATACAAATTTCATAGGAATCCACTTTAAACATGATATAGAAAGGGGTAAAAAGAAACGAACATCGGTAGAATTTCGAGTACTCCCCCATCTTTACACATGACTAACACCACAATCATCTCCTAACCCTCACTATCATAACTGAATGAGTGAGTGGTGCAACGGTTTCATTGTTTGGTTGTAAACCAGTTCAACACCAGTGTAACAGGTTTGATCCCGAAAATCGGTATTTGTCCCCCTCCCCCTATGTACTCAAAAAAAAAAAAAAAACCACTATCATAACCTTCCTTCTTACTCTTTAACTAAAACCAAATGAGCTAAATCAAAAGGAGTCTCTGGTGAAGAGAAAGTCAAACACAAGTAAAAGAGATGAAAAATAATGTGAGAATGATATATACTCACAAGAAAATTGTGGTGGTGAAACTGAAGGGGAATGCCTTCCAAATTTTTCTTCATGTCTGCTGACTTCATCTGGAGGCTGTACACTAGATAGAACTACCCCTGATATTGGACTTGAAGCAGAAATTGAATCAGAGACAGGTGCTGGCTGGCCTACTCGTAAGTATGGCGATGAATGACTGTTTGGTGAAGGAATAGGGCCTAAATGAGATCGTTTCTTGACTTTTGTCGAAGACCTTTTACATCCATAATGACAAGCAGGTGGAGTTGCTTCATAGTTTCTTTTTTGTGAAGTGGGACTTCCCGCTTCGGGAGCAGATGAGAACCCGCTCTTTGGTGCATGTTTGTGCTCCTCCGTTCCTGGACTTGGTGAATATGCAGCATCATGATGGTGGTGGTGGTGGTGGTGGTGGTGGTGTGCATGGTGATGGTGGTGGTGGTGGTGGTGATGATGATGGTGAGAATGGGGCAGAGGGGCATGCGAAGGTGATCGTGCGCTTCCCCCGCCAGTAAGAGAGTGGTTTAAGACCGAAAGACGAACTTGCTTGACCTTTCCAAATATAGTGTTGTTCAAGCCAAGGTTTCCTGAATGAGAACTGTTTATGGTTCGAGCCAACTGTTTTAGTCTTTGTTTCGATGAATTAGTCCCGATTGCCATCAAAACAGATGACTGAACAATGGTGGGGGCATCCATTGTTGAACCTCTTTCGTTTGTTAGGCTAACATATAAATTCTGCTTCATAAGAAACACAGTCAGTTAAATTGATAGAAGCATAAATATAATGAAATAGGAAAATAACATAACTACAAGATAACAGTACTTGGAATCTCTTCTTTCTTGAACACTCTCACTCTAGCCCTAAACCAAACTCACTGAAGTTTGCTTCACTTCTCCATTTCATATTCCCTCTATTTATAGCAAAATATCACAAGCAACTCCCTAGCTAAATTTACTAACAACCCCTTATAGCATTCCTATCATAAATCTACACAGTTAAAACAATATCCATCAGAATCTTCAACAATAAAAAAGAGTGAACGTGATTTCATCATCCACGCATCTAGCAGCAAAGTTTCCTTAAGTATTTAATGCAAATTGTTAGGTTCATTTCAGCAATCGCCCTCTCTGTCACGTATATAATGGGGAAAAAGTAAGAAGATGGTAAGGAAGATTGTCGAACCTCATAGCGAGATAGATGTAATCCTGACCTCAGCTGGCTGGTAAGATCATCGAAATTCACTTGAATTCGATCGATGGAATAATTTAACGTGAAGTTGAAATAGATCTGTGTTGTCTGCAGAAGAAATGCACTCTGAGGAGGAATTATAGTTATTCCTCCAGGAAATTTCAACACCTCAAATAAAGATGTATTGGCAAACAAGGATGCATTCAATCTGAGAGGTGGTTCGTTTATAACCAATGTTTCAAAGGTATCCTTTATTAAACTTTGAGAAGTTGGGGGAATTACTGAATACTTGACATCAGGATCTACCGAAAAAACGATTTTCGTTATGTTTGGTCCATTTAATGATTGTAGTGAGAGGATGGCTACCTGGTTCAAAGAGTGTATTAGATCAAATGACCAAAAATGTAGCCTAACAAGCCAGAGAAAACAAGAAACTGGACTGTATACCTTGACAAAAGGTACGGGTATTTCTTCGAAAATGTTGTCCTCGAGCTCAAAAATATGGCTTTCCAGAAAAGAAACTGGCTTCCAAGCATGAAAACTTGCTACTATTTTGTGATCTGGTTGTGTGATAGAATCTAATAATTTCAGCGAAAAGAATATATAACATATGGGCAGTAACTTAAATATTATGGTTAGCATGACAATATACCAATATCACACAATAATTCAACCAGGATATTCTGATTGCGACAAAACTCAAAGAGAATCAAATACAAAAATAAATATGATGATTCCTAAGCACTAATTAGTTTATATCAAAGTTCTCGGACTCAAAGTAAACTTTCAATGTTATCAACCGAAATCTTCGACTGTGTTGCAACTTTACATTTGAAGAATGTATTCTCACAAGCATTCAACAGATTACAAATTAAAGCCAACTTCAACTCATGATGCCTAGGGCTAGATTTTTGTTGAAATTAGAGAGCTTCAAGAGATTTATTCAATAGTTAAACTCTAGTATTGATTTGCTAGAGCTTAATTATGGGCATTAGTATGTTAGTGTTTCAGTTTCATCAAAATAAGTGGATTATGAGAGATTTACCTTTCTTTTTTAACATTAGTAGATAAATGAAACAAGTTGCCAGATTTCCAGGTCGAAATTGAATTTTCGATTCCTTAATTCTTAATTCCTAGAAAGAAAAAAATATCTCATTGAAACTAGGTCAATCTATTTTAACGAATTCTTTACCTTATTTCACTTCACAATCTTGACCTATTTTTAGAACAATAGAAGTTGATCCTCCAAATGTCTCTAACGAAAGATCAAAACATAATCCAGCTAAGTCTCGAATTTCTATAGAACTCCTCTCTCACACTCCCATTAACTACAATAACTACAATGCTTCTCCAACAGGTGGCACAGTTGGTTGAAGACTTGGGTTTTGAAGGTATGCTCCCCTCAAGGTCTCAGAGATTCACCTGTGATATTAATTTGTAGACACCTCCCGTGTCTCCATTCCTTCGATGTCTCCCGGTGTCTGGCCTAAGGGACAGGCGTGGTTACCCTTGTTAAAAAAAAAAAAAAAAAAAAGCAACCATCCATACACAAGAACAAGAGTTGCATACATTAAAAAATCTCTCCATAAAACAACCCAACATCGCATTACCTATCTTGGTTATACTTATATATTCAGAATTCACAACAGCAAGGAGTTGTTAATCTAATTAAAAAACAACCAACACCCATCAACACAAATTCAGATCTATCCCAAAATCCTAGAAAACAGTACAGGAAAATCATGAAAGAACAAAGACAATTAACAAAAAATTCCCACCTCTATAAGTAGAATCAAGAGCCGGATCCGGCCAATCGCCATAAGAAAGAAACGGCGGCAGCCAAAACATAGCAGAAAGAAACACAGCCGCCGACAGTAGCAGAAAAAACACACATCTCACCGCAATCAGTCTACGAATCCCACAGCATCCGCCTCCGTGGCCGCCGCCACATAAGCTCTCGACATTCCAGTCCGATTGCTCAGAGGAGCTCACTCCAATGGGCAGCGGCTGTTCTTCCTCGCTCTTCCCCATGAAAGCAATGCATGTAAAGCGAATCAACAACCTTCATTGCCACTTCCCTCAACTGGGTCCGAATTCCCCTCGCCCATTACAGCTCAGATTCAAAGCAAATCGACCCAAATCCACAAAAATCCAAAACAATGCGATGAAACCTCAAAATCCCACTTCGGGTGGCAAATTTGGCGCAACCCCAGAAGGAAATTGAAAGGATTCTAGGGTTTGAGAGAGAGAAATGGTGGGGTTTGGCTGAAATTTCACTAGCGCAACAACTGAAAGTGACAGTGCATAGTGTTGGAGGGTTTAGCTTTGATCAATCCGTTTTGTTTTTGAAAATTGATGAAGAATCGTTTGAAGAACTTGAGAAGAAGAAGAAGAACAGGGGAATGGGTTTTGATTATGATCTGATGAAATTGGAAAAGGAGGGATTGATTGCACTAATTGCGCAATTAAATGGAGAGCCGTGGAAGATGGGGAATGGCGATCTTGTCACTTCCACTTTCGATTTTTTCTTCTTTTTTTTTTTTTTAATTTTGAATTTTGAATTTTTGGTATTATGTGATTCAGTGTGTTTGAGAAGAAACCGTGTGAGGCGCACAACCATTTCTCTCATCATTGGTGATTGGTTCTTTTCATATGAAGAAATGTGGAAAGCTTTCTCTTTTTTCTTAGCATAATCTTTTTAAATTGTTCTTTTATTATTGCATAGGTGGATGAGACTTTAATAGTTTAGAGAACTTAAGAGAACTTGTTATTTTTGACCAATTTAGAGAAGTTTTAGTCACAATTTAGTAACAGTTTTTATGTCAATAACATCATCATCACCCAATGGTGGTTTGATGAATATGTGAAGAGTCTTACCCATTAAACTCTAGTTGATGGACTGGTATCGTTTCACTTATTTTATATCAGTCTCATCTTCTATTCCATCATCAATGTATCACATGTTGTTAAAATATACATGGTTACTTAGGAGTTACTTCACAAAGATGGACTACGAATGATATCTTAGTCAATCGAAAGGTCGGTATGACCCCCACATGTTGACATATGTCAAACCCACACGAGTCACCCCTTATGGGTTGGAGCTCGGCTGCTTAGCTTGAGTTGGTTTACTTATGTTTAGGCTAATTCAAGGATCTGAGTAACTCTCTAATCTTTGACCTTTCAACTCCAGTTCTCTCCCCCTTTAACTAACTTGACTTTTAATAATTGGAATTTGTTTGATGTACCTTGACTTTTTATTTTGAGTTAATTAAATCCAACTTATACTTAACATGAGTTTACTTTGAATTCAAAGATCTCGGTAACTCTCTCAATTTTAGTATTTGATCAATTTGTGTTCCTGCCGGTTGAGCTCCATTTTTATTTATTTTTCGTTTAAAAGTAAAATCAAGGTCAAAACTATAATATCTACATTATTAATTTATTGGAATTTAAAATTAATTTAGACAACATATTTTGTTATGTTATTTCGATGATACACTTGAGCATTATTCAAATGTCGAAAATAAAAGCATTTAAAAAAATATATGTGGATCAAACATAAACTTCACCTAAAATCTAAAAGGTTGCAAATATATTTTTCAATACATAGTATTTTTTAAAGGGTGAACATAATGGTAAAATAACTATAGTTCAACGACGTAAGCGTGTGTTATTGATAGAGAGATCATAGTTTTCAATTTTTATCATCCTTATCTATTGTTCAATAATGATAAAAATAAAATGTAATTAGCATGTATCATCAAAGTCACATGTTCGAATTCTTGAATTAAATCAAAGTCACATGTTCGAATTCTTGAATTAAAAAAAGGTATTTTTGTGTATTTGTTGTTGTTTTTTATTTTGAAATCAAGCACCATTAATTAATAGCCAAAAGTATATATAGAACACATTTTCTCTAGAGTAGAGACTATTAATATCTTTTATCGTTAATTGAGATGTTTTGATACCAAAGCACACACTTCTTTTATAGTATTTGAAATATATCATTTTTTTTTGTACCTTTCAATTCCTTGCACCTTCTTGATTGAGATAATTTTCTTCTAATATTTTTTTTAAAAAAAAACAAAATTAAGTCTCAATCTCAATCCACATTATGAACCGAGATCAAACAAAATTTGGAACCAACCTAATATGAAAATACTAAATGAAATGAGGGTAATTTAAGATATATTTTTTATTTATACATAAGGTAACAACAACCCAAGGCAACAATTTACATTCCGTGGACAACATAATAAGTGTTGAGTTTTGAAATATTTTGAAGACTATTCCAATATTCATATTACTTATCGAAGAATATGAATCCACCAAAGTAAATTATATAATAAATCATTTTTTTGGATGATATAAAAATAGAATTTTGAGTCAAGTATTCGAAGCTTTTATTAAAAAGTATGTCCGACCATCACAATAGCGACTCTTTCGATATTTAACTTTTCCTCAAATAAACTTACAATATTAGATCCTCCTACCTCAAACATCTTATAATGCAACTTATAATTCTCATGGTTATTTCCTAAAGCTTGGGAATGAAATTGTTTAAACATAAGTATTTTGTAAGAATCTTAATCCAAAATCTTTAAAATTTAAAACCAACACCTTGTTTCGTGATCATTTTATTTAATGTTTTAATTTCTAGGTAGCCTTTTCTTAGTTGATTTTTTTTTTTATTTGATATTTGATTTTAAACATGTTATCAAATTGAAGTCAAATTTTTAAAATTGGGTTCCTGATAATGATTTTTTTTTTTTTTTTTTTTTTTTTTTTTTTTTTTTTTTTTTTTTAATATTAGTGATCACTTATGAGCTCCCTCTATTGTTTTTTTTTTTAATGAAAATTTATTATTCTCAAATCTATATAAATAATTATAAATACAAATAATAAAAGTATTCATTGATATTATTGAATATTATTATCTATTTTGTTATGATATTGATATTAATGAATGTCTATAGTATAATATTTTGTATAAATAAATATTTATAATTTTAATAACTATAGATGCAAATATTTTAAAATTTGTTTATATTTAAAATTGGTTTGTGCGAATTTAATTTTCAAGTTATTATGGGGTTCCACCTTTGTTAGATCCTAACATGCCCTCTCAAGATGGTGTCTCTTTTGGAGGCACCAATCTTGAATCGGATCTCAATTTCATTTGATTGGACCGAATACCCGTTTGGGCTTTATGGGCTCTGATACCAAGTGAGAGAATATGAGGTTCCACCTCAAAACCAATTGGTAACGAGGGGAGTAACCCATATCTCTTTTATATTAATGTTGGACTCTCCCACTTTCCAATGTGGGACATTTGCGAGATCCTAACATTACCCGAGTTCAATTTTCAAGTTCAACCATAATTAGTTATCAAAAAAGAAAAAGAAAAAAAAAAATCAACCATAGTTAGATTTTATGTTTTTTTTCTTCTCATATTTCTATGTGAAAATTAAAAATACATTCATATTTGGGAATTTGCATTGTATAGCAAAATCTCAACTCCTTATTAAAATTATAACAACTTCTTTTTAAAAATTCGTTTATAGCAAAATCTGGATAATTATTTTAAAAATACTCATTCTACCCTAACTCAATCAATAATCATTGATTGAGTTCAATCAGTGAACTGATTGAGTCAATCAAATGAAAGGGATTGAACTCAATCAATGATCAATGATTGAGTTCAATCAGTGAACTGATTGAGTCAATCAAATGTAAGAGATTGAACTCAATCAAATGAAAAGGATTGAACTCAATCAATAATCACCGATTGAGTCAATGGGCTGGAAGCCCAATTAAATGGGCATTTTTGTCTTCTCAAACAACATTTGCTATCTGCTTAATTATTTTCATTTTTTTGCTATCTATACAATTATTTATCCCATTTGTGATATCTATGCAAAATCCCCTTCAATATTAATTAACATTATTAAACTAAATTCTATCAATATTAGCTCAAATTTAGTAGGGAGCTCAGTTTTTTTTAAGTACCAAAACTAAAATTCGAATTTAAAGAATCCGTTTCTTTCACATATTTAGCTAGAATTTAGTTTTAGGATTTGTTAATTCATCATTGAAAACCTACATCCAAACGAATTTTTATTAACTTCTCATCATTTTTATTTTTAAAAACAACTCTCATTTCTAACTATTTTTTTTTTAATAATTTTTTTTAGCTACTCAATTATTTCTAACTACTTATTTTTAATCATTCATATCAAATCAAAATAACTCAACTTTAATCATTCATTTCCAATCATTTATTTTTTAACTAGTAAAAATAACTACTCATTTTAAATTTACATTAAAATAAAATTTTGACTTTAACTCATCTACACAAAAACTACATCCAAACGAGTATTTCAATACAATTTTCAATTTTTTAACTATTCAACCTAAATTCTTAGGGCGTGTTTGGCTGTGAGAGGATGGATTAGATTGGGAAGAGTTGGGAAGAGAAGATAAGTGAAATAAGTTTATGTTTGGGGGGAAGAAAAGAAAAGATAAAATTTTGTTTGATGTGATGGAA
>JBBMEF010000018.1:10748716-10776195 GCA_037832685.1 Sicyos baderoa | reverse complement strand
AATTGATTGGTGGCTAGGTCTTGGAGTGAGTGCAAAAATCCTAGGTTTCTATTCTTTTAATCATTTAATTAAAATAAAGCCCAAACTCCTTCTTTTCATTAAAAATCATTTTAATCAATATTAAATCCTCAAAAATTCCTACCAAGAGGGCATGGGTTCAAAACCCCTCTTGGCCAACAATTTAAATGTTAATTTAATTTAAGTTTCTCAAATCCCTTGGCCACTTACAAGGCCAAGGTTCGAGCCTCCTCAAAGACAATTAAAATCACATTTTAATCAAACTCGCTTTATTAAATAATTTCAATTAATAAAAATTACAAGCCGAATAACGAACCGGAAACACGGGTCGTTACAGTTAACTTTGTTTTGGCTGGTCACCTTCCAAATTGTGGTTTGGGATCTTTGGATTTATTGGGGGGCTGTCCCCGTTAGTAGTCTTTCTCTCGAGAAGGCTAGGTTGTATCTTTCTCTTGTGTTGTTAATGGAATGTGTTTCTTAAGTTTCAAAAAAAAAAAAAAAAAAAGGCTGAAAATGGAAATGTAGTTGATTCATGTCTCCCTTGAGAAGTTACTCAAGATCTATGATCTTAATAAAGAATTTAATTGGTCATATATAACTTCTAGAGGATTTTTTTTTTTTTTTTTTTTTTAAGGTGTCATGGAGCTATATCCATATGAGGAGAGAGTTCTCCTAGATACGCTTCACCATTTTTTATTTGAGTCGAAAATACGATGCAATTCTATCGTACAATATTTTCAAGGGTCAAGCAATGCACTATATCTAATCTAAAAATTCTTACAAGGGATTAATACATTTCCAAATAATAAAAATCACTTTCAACCATATTTAAACCAAAAAAAAAACTAAAACTAACAACAAAAACGAGTTTAGGCCAACAATACTTGAGTTGTTTTTTAAAGAATTATTAATATTGGAGTTTGAACATTGGATAATAAAATATTAGGCTAATTATATACATTGTTAATATATATTTATAAGTGTTCGGATACACATACCTTAACTATTGTCATAAATTGATTTATGATTAAGTGACAACCATGAATTTAAACCATTTTTCTCAAGTCTCTTTTGATCATTAAACCACTCCATAATAATTTATAGCCAATTTGTATGGTGAAATTATATACTTGTCCAATTTATCTAAAATTTGCACTTGCGTTCACTATTTATAAATAATAATAAATAAAAATACAGGCATTTACACATTTCCTTTTATAATATTTACTAAATAAAAAGAAAAGGCAAAACTAAACAACATAGCAAAAGGTAACAACATCGTTGTTAGCGCCTAACTATCTGACTAACACGCCAACAGAGTAATAGCTTAACCGGCATCAATACTCACTTAATGATTAAAAAGTTTTGGGTTCGAGTCTCCCCCACCTTTAATCGTTGTAATCTCAAAAAAAAAAAAAAACTATTTGACTAACCCAATGTGACAATTATAACAACGTCGCACCTACAAACATGTTGGACATGGTTGAGGTTTGTTACCCTAATACGAAAATATATGGACAAAATTAATGATATCCTCGCTTGCTAGCCTTCGACTATTGACCATATAGGTTTGCATCAATCAAATTATGCTTACTTTTGTATGTATATAACTAACTAATTACAAACCTTGAATTATATAACTAATCTATTAACAGAAAAAGTGAATGGTAAACGAGTGATTATCATATATAAAATAGTAATTAATTAGTTATGAATTTGAGTCCATATTAATTTTAAAAAATAACAAAAACAAAACTAATGAGAGATTTTGCGTGTATATTAAAAAAACAAAATAATTTTATGTATAGGGACAATTTTCAAACTTATTTATTTGTGGTACAAAAATGATTGAAGTCTATCAATTTAGACGGTTCAATCACTCGAAATCGATTGAAATCTATTAGTTGAATTGATTGAAGTCTATTAATTGAATTGATAGAAGTTTAATGATGATGAAATAAAAATTTTAGACAAATATACTAGGAATAAATTATTTTAAAAAATGTTGTACAATTGTATTGAATAGCAAAACATATGGGACAAATTCCCAATATCAAAAGTTTTTTACTAAAAAAAGTTTTAAACTCGTTTTTTTTTTAAATTTGTTGTATACACCAATTTTAAGATCCTCTATTAAAATTATAGCACATTTTTATCAAAAATTCATTTATACCATAATTCTGAGTGATTGAACTCAATCAAACTCAATCAATAACTAGTGATTGAACTCAATCACTCGATTAGTTTTAATTATTTGGTATATGTGCAATTATTTTCAATTTTGTGTTATAGATATAATTTTTTAGCCAACATGAAAAATTCCCTTTTTTTTTTCTTCCTCATTTACAAAATCAAAATGTTTGTGCATATATATTTTTCCATGTGGAAAAGAAACATAATTTCAAATATATATAAAAGTCGATTATATTTGTTAGTCCAATTCAAAGGTGAAATTTGACGAAGGGTTTTAGGGTTTAAGAGCGCAGCCTTTGGCACTGATACTACAATTCCTTCGCTGTCGTTGCCATTGTTGAGCTCTGCTGATTTCTTCACCATGTGGGCTTTTCGTAGAGCTTCCACTCCCCTTAGGTACGTTTCTCGTTTTCTGTTCTTCATTCTGAAAAGAAACTTATTTTGAATCTCGTCTTCACTCTAAAATCTTGGATTCATTTCATGGCTATTAGCTTACATTCACTATTTTCTGATCGAGTTTCCGGTGCTCGTTATAGATGGAAATGAAGTAATTCCCTTCGCGCTCTAGTGAAGCTTCGTGCAATTTTAAAATTTCTGGTTTGGGAGTCTGCCTTTACAATACTAATCAGCAATCAGGGAGGGGATTTGAATCTATAGCCTCTTGGTTACTAGGTTTCACTAAGATGCCACAATTGTACTTTGCATTTCGAGCTATTATTTACGCGGGTTTCCTTTTTTTCTTCGTAAAATGGTAGAAGTTTTGGAAATGGTATGATTGGTGAAATTCAAATCAATGAAGGAATCGCCATGTAGTGGCTTGACGGCTTAGTGGTCGGGAGCAGTGTTTTAAAAAGCGTAAGGCGCACTAAGGCGCAATGACCCTATGGAGCCTGAGGCGCACCAAAAGGCGAGGGCTTTTTTACTTGCGCACTATATAAAAGATCACAAAAAATTTATATATTTGTGTGTTTACACAATAAAAAACACTTTTCATGGACATAAATGAAGTTTTAACCGAGAATAATATACAAAACATACATAATATTCAACTATCAATTGTCACGCGCTTTGAATGGCCTAATATGAGGATCTAGAGCACAAAAAGCGCAAAGGAAATACAAAATCTCATGAGGCGCGCGCCTTTTGGCGCCCGGGCTTCACGTAAGGCGTAATAAGGCGCACGCCTTATCACGCGAGGCGCTAAAGGTGGGACTTGAGCCTAGGCGCGCCTTTTAAAACACTGGTTGGGAGGGTCTTAAGTAACTAAGAGGTGATGAGTTCAATCCATGATGATCATCTACCTAAGAATTAATGCCTAATTGGTGTGGACAGTCACAAGTATCAAAAAAGAAAAATCACGTAGACATGGATAATTCGGGTGTAAGAAGCTGCAATATTGAGAATAAAAGAAGAAATTTATACAATTTAGAGATTCCACTTTTTTCTAATGTCCAAAACAATAAATTTCTGCTGGAAGTTTCCTGTAATCCATCATTATCAATCATCCTAAATATTTTTATGTATGCATGTATTTCTGTATAATATATTATATATGCACGTGTATGTTGTGGCGGGGAAGGTACAGTACAATACCTCCAATTAGTCAGACCCCTCTCTGAATGAGTAAAACTTACCTACTTGTTGGTAAGTATGGTGTGTAACTTATCATCACATGAGCCACATCTTTTTATTTATTTTTAAAATTATCTAACATGATGTTAAATCAATTCTTCAATCTAGCATTTCTCTTTCTTTTAGTCAAATCAAGTTTGAAGATGTGGCTTATGTGTTGGTAAGTATACACATCATATTTACCAACAAGTTGGTAAGTTTTGCTCTCTAAATTATTATTTTGTGTTCTCTTTCTAGGAATCAAGGATATAGAGTAAGAACTTTATATGTCTTTGGCAAACTTGAGACGCCATATTCCTTGGAAGGAAATATAGTTGGTTCTGGTGCCATCCCGGCTATATCCGGTAGAGGCATTCCTTTTGAGAGAAATAACCTTGCAACATGGCAGTCATCTGCACTTTATATTAGCAGTCATGGTCTATCTTCACAAGCTGGTGCTGAGAACAGTGGTGGGGAAGATGCCTTGGAAGATGAATTTTCTGAACATGTAACACTTTCATCCACCAGTTCACTTGAAGGGGAACTAACCTCTGAATCTGAAATTGATGATGATGATGTTGATGATGAGCCTCAAAATGAACTGGATTTACCAGATGTTGATCCTGAACTTTCTGGAAAGATATCTAGAAAAAAGGCTCCTTCAGAGCTGTTCAAGGCTATATCGAGTGCCCCAGGTTTATCTGTTTCCAGTGTACTTGATAAGTGGGTCAGTGAAGGAAAAGAATTAAGTCGGGATGATATCTATCTGGCCATGACCAATCTTCGTAGACGTGGATTGTTTGGGAAGGCGTTGCAGGTAAATTGACTTGTTTTATTTTTTTCAAGCAATGGAATTCATTCATGTGATTTGAAATTGATGTTTATAGTTAATATCATTTTCTTGGGATTTTGTAGAACTCTGTAAAGTTTATGTGATTAGGAGACACAATGATTTTACTATTTTAGTACAGTAATAATGATAAAAATGTAAGATGTACAATCAATCGTAATGTGGATAACAAACACAAAATGATTTCAAGATGAATTTGTGGACATAACAACCATGGTGGCCACCTACCTAGGAATTAATTTTCTACGGATTTCCTTGGCATCCAAATGTTGTAGGGTCAGGTGGTATGTCCCGTGACATTAGTCGAGGTGCGTGAAAGCTGACAGTCATGGATATCAAAAAAAAAAAAAAAAGGAGGTTGGTACATCTTAAATTTAGGCTTGTATATATTTGTCGAGCTGACCTGGTGCTAGATCTCCTTATAGAATTTTCAGTTGGTTGGATATTAGGTTGATGAGCAGCATGAAACTGCTTGATTTAATGCTTATCGTTTGGCATTCATTTACGGTTGGTCTAATAAAGTCATTATTGGTATGAAAATATTTTTCAATTTTTGACGCTGAAGAACTTCCCAGCTACTATATATGGTTGATATTTCCTCGTTTGTTAGACAATCTAATTCTTCAATCAATGAACTCATTACTTATTTCTTATGGGTTTCACAGTTTTCAGAGTGGTTGGAAGCAAGTGGACAACTCGATTTCACCGACAGAGATTACGCCTCTCGCCTTGACTTGATTGGAAAGGTATGGGGTCTCCATAAGTCAGAGAGTTACATTGCTAAAATCCCGAAATCCTTCCAGGGGGAGGTGATATACCGAACTCTTTTGGCCAACTGTGTGGCCGTCAACAATGTAAAGAAAGCAGAGGAAGTATTTAAAAAAATGAAGGACCTTGAATTCCCAATCACAACATTTGCTTGTGACCAGTTGCTTCTTCTTTACAAGAGGCTTGAGAAGAGGAAAATAGTCGACGTTTTGTCGCTGATGGAGAAAGAAAATGTCAAGCCTTCTTTGTTTACTTACAAAATCTTATTAGACGTCAAAGGCCTTTCAAATGACATTACAGGAATGGAAAAAATTGTTGATAAAATGAAAGCTGAAGGAATTGAACTTGATGTACATGCACTTTCCATAATAGCTAGGCACTATGCTACAGGTGGGCTTAAAGAGAAAGCCAAGGCGATTATGAAGGAGATGGAAGATTTTAGCACCAAAGATTCTAGATGGCCTTGCAGAGTTTTACTTCCCCTTTATGGAGAGCTACAAATGGAAGATGAAATGAGAAATGCTTGGAAGATCTGTGATTCGAATCCTCGTATTAGTGAATGCATGGCTGCTATTATTGCGTGGGGCAAGCTGAAGAATGTCCCGGAAGCAGAGAAAGTGTTTGATAGAGCTCTAAAAACATGGAAGAGGCTCTCCTCAAAGCATTATTCCATCATGTTGAAGGTTTATTCAGACAATAAGATGCTAACAAAGGGAAAGGAACTAGTCAAGCAGATGGCAGACAGCGGTTGTCGAATCGGTCCATTAACATGGAATGCAGTTGTGAAGCTCTATGTCGAGGCTGGGGAGGTAGAAAAGGCAGACTCTTTCTTGCAGAAGGCGGTCCAGAAACACCAGGTGAAGCCAGTGTTTACCTCGTACATGATTATCATGGATGAGTACGCAAGGAGGGGCGACGTCCACAACACGGAGAAGATATTTCATCGGATGAAACTGTCGGGTTATGAGGCTCGATTCAACCAGTTTCATGCTCTAATGCTTGCATACACTAAAGGCAAGGTTCCAGCCTATGGTATGAAAGAGAGAATGAAAGCTGAAAATGTATTTCCAAACAGAGATTTGGCAGAAAAATTGGCTCAAGTTGATGCATTCAGAAAAACAGCAGTGTCAGATTTGCTTGACTGAGGAATTTAACTTAGAACGTTTAGAATGTATAAACTCCCCAGATTTCAACAATATTTAACAGATCAAGTATTTGTTAGTCAATCTGGTGGCTGCTCTTTGAAATGTATGAAACCATATTTTGGTTGTCACGTACTCTTAACTCTGATTATTGCAGGAAATTGAAAATGGCTTGTTGTCATGTATCTTTGCTTTCTTCCTCTGATGTTGGCAGTCAGTGTTGGCGTCGGAGAGGGAAAATCATCGCGCCCCTCATGGTTTCGATGGTTGCTTCCCCTCACCTTCTCTCTTCTCGGTTACCTTTTTCCTCTTCGTCATTCTTTACCATCACCGCTGTCGATTTTTTTGGAGTGCCAACACCTTGGCATGTAATCAATCGTTTTGGTTTCTTGGCAAAAGTTCGATGATTGAGGTGGCTATTTTTTTCTCTTTTTGGGTTGCAGGAGAGTTCATTTTTTCTTACTAATGTGCATATAACATTTGTGATTCTACATCGGCTTCAATCTTCTTGCTTGGGTGACTATATCAGTATAGCCAAAGGTATCTTCTACCTCACACATGACTGGTTTCTCCCCGCAGTTTCGACGCTTCTCTTTGAGTTTAGATGGCGGCGAAGATCTCCTTGGGTTCTAATGGCGGAAAAGTTGAACCGAAGATAAGAAAGACGGTGAAACTCTTCGGTCGATTTGGGACTGAACTGGTCGGTCCACTCCACCAAGGAGTATTATCTTATCCGTACTGGTTTTTAGCCGATCGGTTTTGGATATCATCCTTGTATCAGTTTAGAGCTCATCTACCTCAGTGCATTGATCATCTCGCACTATGGTTTTGCTTTCTCTACTCCCAACTCTTGCAAATTCTTCCCTTTTTTGGCCATCTTCTGATATTTTAGAGGGAATCTCACTTGGTTGTAATGGTTTTCTCAAACACAACTTTTTATTTGACCTTCGTTTTTCTTCACTATATGAATGTGCTTATTGTAACCCACTTTTTGTCAATGATTTTTTTTTTTTAATAAAGGAGGTTTTTATGTGGGGAGGGACGAATCAGAGCAATGAAAGGGTTGTATTTCAGTGGATCGTGGCAATAAGGCCACTCTGCCACTTACAATACCGTGTCCCGTTATCAATGAAATTGTTTGTTTCATATAAAGTTTATTTAAAAAAAAACAATAATAATAATTACAATATATATTTTTTTTTCTTTTAAAAAAAGAAATAAAGAGCAAGGTAAGAAAAATGTTTTGATTGGAATGTATTTCTATAAATTGAAAGGAAAAGATTATGGGAATGTTTGGATTATTAACAGGTTGTTTTTCGTATATATAATTAAAAAAAAGTGTGGAATTAAGGAGTAATGTTATCTGATGCTAGCTAATAAAAAGTAATAGCTCAACTGTGCTGATGAAGATATTAACGATGAGATCACTTTAAATCTTTCCTTCCAATAATTAATGCTTAAAATAAAGCAACTTGTTATTTTCTATAAAATTTGTTGTGTATACCAACTTTAGAACCTTCTATTAAAATTATAACATATTTTTTTATCAAAAATTTCTTTATACCAAAATTCTGAGTGATTGAACTCAATTGAACGCAATCAACAACTAGTGAGCTCAATCAATTTGTTAAGTAATTGAGCCCAACTGATTAAGTTCAATCAATAACTAGCGAATGAACTTAATCACACTCAATCATTCGATTAGTTTCAATTTTTTTGGTATATGTGCAATTATTTTCAGTTTTGTGGTATAGATGCAATTTTTTAGACAATTTTTGTTATACATGAAAAATCCCCTATTTTCTATCTATTTTAAGATAATTCTTTTAATATCTAATTCTTATAAATATTAACTAACCATTTTGCAAAGTTGTGGATTTTGAAATAACTACTCAGAAAGATGCTTATCAGAAATAAACATGAATAAAGATCAGAAAATGTGTCCTTCCAACTCCTCTAGGACATTGTAGATCAACAAAACATTCAAAAAAGGGCACAAAAATTTCATAAAAATTTGATTTACTGGTGTAGTAAGCTGGTGTAATGCAAATGTAAATTGCAGATACAACCTATTTTACCTTTTACTTTTATGAAACATCACCTAACTACATAAAAGGATTGTTGTAATAAGCATACAATACCATCAACTGAAAATGTGAAAGCTATATATATATATATATATCTATATCAATCACAAACTTCACCTAACATCATTATCCATCTTCATCCATTGTACAATTCCTATGACAGTCCTCAGATTAACAAGAGAGAACTCACAATGCCCCTCACTCCCGTGGCCGTGCAAGCCAGAGAGAGCTGAGGGCTCGAAGGCGGGAAAAGTAATCGTTTATTGCAAGAAGCGCACGGGCTGATTGACGGGTTGTCAATATACGATGCATTTGTTGAAGTGTTTGTTGACGAAGATTATCAGCCTGCAAGTTCCAAGAGGAAAAGAAGCAGAGTCATGGATGAAGCCTTCAACTTCATTTGTTTGTCATAACCCGAAAATATAAGCAACTTCCGTTTCTAATGACAAATGATTCTAGGCGTCGCAAAATGTTACGAATTACTGATCATTAATTACTATTTTGAAACCTGAGATGCATAATTTATTTGAAATTTGCAAGTGATCTCAGTGATCACTTCCAGGTTTATACATAAGAACAATTCTAGCTGGAATAGAGGGGGCATACACAATCTAAAACAAAATTACCTGGCGTAGAAAGCCGTCAAGAGTTCCAAGCTTTCCCATTGCCATGGCCATTTGACCCATATAATTTGCCACATTCCCAGACGATCCCAACGTTGCAGGCGTGCCACTGGCCAAAGTCTCGGCCAAGGATTGCTGCAATGCATCCATTCCTTGTGAGAGAGCGTCTTCTGCCTGTTGTGATAATTGTTGAAGGTTGCAGATGCCCACTACTTGGTGCTCAGCCAAAGGCTCCAATTGGCTTACAAGAAGCTGCATTAACATAGTTGCAGTTCTGGGTGAGAAAGCCATTTAAAAAAACTCATGCTGACATTATGACTGATTATACCAAAAACAACAAATTAATAGAACAGGCTAGTGGTCATAAAAAAGGATAACGAACAAGATTTTTTTACCCTCTTTTCCTCTGATCTAGTGAACAATGCAAAAAATGGAGAGATAAAAAAATCAACGAAAGGAGAAAAATGGGGAGGAATTCAAGCTAAATGATTCAAAGATTTTAGTTATAAATCGAAATTTGAGAGTGTTTAAGTTATGTTCTTCCTCCCTTGGTTCCAAATAACAAAAGCTTGGTGCCAACAGATACACTTCGGACACGGGACACAGATACAGACACGACAGGACACGGCGATACACCATTTTCTAAAAAACTAGGACACGGATACGTCGATGATACGTTAATTTTTTTAGTTAATATGTAAGTTTAGCATAAATACTAGATGTTCTATACTAAAAAGCATATAATGTTAATTACTATGGAAGTCGGTTAGGCATGTTGCATGTGAGGTGGCGATAAACAAGTATTTTAGAAGATGAAGCCAATTTTTTTTTTTTCCATGAGAAAGTGAGGACAGTTGTTGGTTTTTTTTTTGTTATAAATGATAGAGATGACTTTTTTGTTTTCCTTTTATCCTTTTCTTTACCTTTTTATTATTTAGTTATTAACTATAAGATTTAATTATTTTGGGTTTGAGCTTTTAACATTTGGGTTCAAAGACCACACATGCTTACAAGACGTGTCCAAGGTGTGTCTGAGACGTGTCCGAAGTGTGTTCGATTATTAAAAAAATAATAAAAAATAAAGATACGTAAAATTACATGTTGGACATGTGACTGAAAAGTATCTGGAAGAATGCATGTCTGATACGTGTCTGACACAGATTCTTTCCCTATTTTGAAGTGTCCGTGCTGATAAGGATGACAACCCTACCTGAATCTCCACATTGATGTGATATTGTCCACTTTGGGTCTAGACCCTCATGACTTTGTTTTTGGGCTTCCCCCAAAAGGCCTCACACCAATGGAGATGGTTGTCATCACTTATATACCCATGATCTTCATCTCTTCTAACCAATGTGGGATACTTTGTTTGCATCCCAACAATCCTCCCCTCGGACAAAGTTCCACCGAGCCTCTCCGTGGGCTCAACTTCTGATTCGGCACCCAAGGATTCAATCCTCCCCTCGAACAAAGACCGAGCCTCCCTTTAATAGTCAATCCGTCTAGATGCAGATAGACCAGATTTTCGCAACGACTATTATATCCGACTAACTCCTCTTCTCCTGAGAGTACACCGCTAGACAATTTGTCTAACTCACATCCAAACCAAACTCCTTTTCTCTTGAGAATACACCGACAGTCTGATAAAGCTACCACAAATTTTTGCTCCAACGTCTTCATTCTACACCGGGGTGATTTCTCGACATGGTTATGTTTGGGGCACGGCTCTGATACCAATTGATAAGGATGACAACCCTACCCGAATCTCCATATTGATGTGATATTGTCCACTTTGGGCCTAGATCATGGCTTTGTTTTTGGGCTTCCCCCAAAAGGCCTCACACCAATGGAGATGGTTGTCATCACTTATATACCCATGATCTTCCCCTCTTCTAACCAATGTGGGATACTTTGTTTGCATCCCAACACGTGCTTCATAGAAAGTAGTAGCTCAGCGGCATCATCACACTCAATAACCAAAAGGTCACGGGTTCAAATCCCCCCACCACCAGTAGTTGTAACTCAAAAGAAAACAAAGCTTGATACTTTTGTTTATATTCTAAGGATTTCTTGGCAGTGAGAGAGAAGGGTTGAAGTTGGGGAGAGAGAAAAGGAGGGAAGTTATCTATATAAAAAGGTCCCCTCTCCTCTCACACAATAACAACCCTATTTGTCCTTTCTAGAGCAATTTGGATAATTTGGGTTCTCACTTTTTTTAATGAAAATTATCATAAAAAATTAACAGAGTAGATACCAAAGGATCATTAAACTTAGTGGCCATCGGGACATGGCTGAATTAGTACTCAAGGTTCTTAGAAGACTGCAGATCAACACGAGCATGCACCAATCTATGCATTTTTCTGATAGGTTTGGGCCTTAGCAATATTAAAGAATAGTATGAGGGTCTTTATGCAATTAGTTAGAGAGTTAGTTACATAGAGTGCTTATAAATAGAGAGAGTTGCTTAGTTAGGAAGCATCTTTGAATTGAATGACAATTAGGGCTTGAGGGATCTCAAGAGTCTAGGGACGGTCCAAGTACCTCGAATCACTTGGTTTATCGTGTATGTTCGTGATGATTTACTAATAGATAGATCTAGATTCTATCATTTTCTTGCTCTACTTTCACACACTAATATGAAGAATTTCTTACCTTTAGAATCTCAGATGAACGAAATCCACCAATCCACAGGAAACACCGCTCTGCTGGTGTCTTCCACATTCCTGACAAAATGTGGAACACATCAGCTTTGGCTGCAATGCCTTTCAACCTGAAAATATCATCAAACTGTGCAGCCACATTATCAACGATAGTTCGAAGTTCCGTGTCACCCGCGTGTGAATTAACTGCAGCTCTAAGCTCATTTATCAGCCTGTTATGCTCCTCTAACCAACGTGAATATTCTGCATCAAATGCTAGGGCCCCTATAAACCAAACAAGAAAAGATACGACAGAGAGTCAAATAAACATGTATCAAACCAGTTTTTTGGGGTTTTTTTACATGATGTTGTCATCGTCAAATATTAAATAGAAACAATGAAGAAGGGTGATAGGTTTGGGGCCTTAGGGTATTAAGAAATAATATAGGGACATAATAGCAATTACTTGAGGAGTAAGTTAGAGGCTTGCGGTTATAAATAGGAGAGAGGGGAATTGAGAGAGGCATGATATGTATGAGAATGGTTTAGGACTTGGATTGGCTTGTCCAAGAGGGAGTTTCTGGGTGCCTTACACCTAGGGTTATATTGTAATTCCGTTTTCTTGATATCGTAATACAATTCAATAGTTCGGATCCTATCAAAGGGTTTCCCACTATATGGGGGGAAGGTACAACTAAGCCATGTTTTGTTTTGGTATATTGGTAGGAGATAATTGAAAAGATCCTACAGGGCAAAGCTCATTCCGGGCCTAAGCTGACCTTTAGGCCACAGTATTATCTTATTTCAAAAGATGTTTAAACACCCACTACGGAACTAAATTTATGACTTCGAAGATTGTAAAAATAATCACTCTTTCAAAACCTTTTAAGTTATAAAAGCTCAAGTTTGTTGAAGGAGAAGTTGATAAAAGCAAGAACAACGGCCATCATAAGGCATTTGCCTCCAGAATGACATTTGACTCATGATGAATTGAGAACAACAAACACAGCAAGATAACTCTATAACCGATACACTAAAAAAGTCGCAAGCCATAAATGCAAACCGAGAAAGCTCAAATACCATTTCCACTCATCGAATGAGCTTGGTCTCCAGAATTTGAAATAAATATACCCTGCATAAATTGGGATGGAAAATTTAAGTAAGCATGCAACTCAACACTTCCTACTAAATTGAAAGATAATGTACAATGATGACCAAGCACAAAAATATAGATAAATCAACCTGCTGGCGGGCACGCTGGAGTTCTTGTTCGAGCTGAGTAAGCTTCAACCTGCTACTTTCTAACTGCTGCACATACGCCTATGAAGGGATGGAAAGTGATAAGGAAATATTTTTGAAATTCAAGGCATAATAGAATCAAACTCACTGACATTTCTAAACAACTAAGTTAGTATCAGTTATAAAGCAGGACAATCTGCAACCATCAATGAAGCCAAATTCTCCAGAAATGATACAGCTTGTTCAATCCTAGATGGTTTACAAGTTTAGAGAATAAGTGGAATAAGAAATCAATGATAATGGAAGCTTACTTTTTTCCTTAAACGGCTTTTTCTGGCAGCTTCACGATTTTGGGCAAGCCTTCGTAAGGTCTAAAAAGGGATGTCAAATAAAATATTAGTTGCTTGAACAAGCTGCTATTTATAGATCAACATGTTCAGCTAAGAATGTACAGATCTTTTAGTTAAAACTATTACCTTCTGATCTGATTTTTCTTTCGATTTGTTGTTAGAATCATATGCTGCAAGTGAGTTTCCTTGATCCTTGTCAAGCTGCATAAGAAATAGGGCATATGCTTACCACCCAAGAATACTAAACAGCAAGATGGAGACTACTACTTGAGATAACAAAAACATTCAACCACAAAATTATCAATATATTTTAGTCACTGCCTTCTGGTTTGATGGCATTCACATAACTTCATGAAAAAGGCAAGCATGAGTCTAGAAACTTTGTTCCAATCATAAACTATGTGAAGAATTTCATGGGAAGAGATCGTCGACCAACAAAATCCCAAGTCATCCCATATAACTCACAAGGAAGGAAACAAAAAGAACAAGAGTATATACTTGTACTGTCGTCTAGCTGCTCTATTCAATCAAGCCCGAAAATATCTTAAACTTCAAATTGTAATATATTTTTTTGGATAAGAAAATTTTTTCATTTGTGCATGAAATTCAGAAGTTACAAAGAGAAAGGGTCAATAGACCCTATGAGGGAGGAATTACTTAAAATTATAATACTGATATCAGGTAACTTTTATACATCAATCTTTAAAGTTCTAAAAAAATAAACCAGAAGATCTCCAAAATGAATCACGTAAAACTAATCTGATATCATACTCAAAGGACTTTACCCTTTGACTCTTGTCATCCGTGTCATCTGTGGAGGAATCAGTTCTTGTACTTGTATCTGCCATGTTAGACTCTCCCCAGTTTTCTCGAGGACCAGCAGATGTAGAAACCAAATTTGGATTTGATTCATTCTGTAATGGCAATGATTGAGACCCCATGATAGCAGTTGCCAAATTTACATCAGCGGAACCAAGTGACTGAATTCCATTATGGATGGGTGTTAATTTTCATCAAATACAAGTTCAAAGAAAAACAAAATAAACCTTTGTATCAATAATAAAAAATGAGAACAGATAAAACAGTACCTTAATTAAAGAACCAAACTGGATGTTGTTGTTCAGAGCTGAACTATTTGACTTTATCTGATTATACAAAGGATCTAGAGCAAGTACATTTGGTAAGATAATATATCAAGTAAAAAAAGAACAGTAGGAAGTACAATGGCTCTGTTTCTCTCAATAATGCAAAATCAAAGGTGAAAAAGAGAGAAACAAATGATCACTGAAAATACTTTGGAAGTGGACAAATAATCAAATAGCCTGAAGTTCCTAATAATACATACTTTTAGAAAGGTCTACATCTTCTATGTGAAATCCAAAAGTTTGCTCAAGTGTTCTTAAGTCTGAGATCCGAGATGAAGGAATAGAGCTTCCCTCCGCACCACTGAAAATCAAAGTGAAAAAGACAATCAGAGTGAAAAAAATTCCGAAAATTTCAAAAGGTGAACAAAAGATCCTAGCAAGAAAAAGGGATGCATCAAAACATAACCGTGCATCCACAAATCAATAACAGGGGTTAGTAATACATACCCCATCATTATTTGCCATTCATTCTAAGAATTGCATCTTTCTTGGCACTAGCTCAAATGCACAAAAGAAGTTACTCTAAATTACACACTACTTCCGTTACGATTCCCAGCGATGGGGGAGTTAAGTGGCAAGGTGGGTTTGAACTGTATGACATCACCATGACAGTCTAGTAGCTCCAAATTGGTTCATATTTAGATAAAAGAAATTTTAAGTACAAAAACACTAGAATGAGAGCTTAGGAACGTAGTGCTCCCCTTCCCTAGCTTATTAAGTGATTGAAGAAAGCATAACCTATGGCCAAAGTTTTTGGCAGCCCATGATGGCTTGATAGTCTTTCAACATTACTATGGTCAACCCATGGAACCAAACAAAGTATCCCCATTGATATTAAAGCAGATATTAATGAAGTCTTAAGCTCCTATGCCCTCTCCACGAAGTAATTCAAATCAAGTACGTTAACTGCAAAATCAAATTCAAACAGGGAACTCAATAGAGTACATGAATAATTCAAATTAAGGAACATAGAAAATTACATGGAATTATTTGCAGTGGGCATCGAAGAAACGAAGCTAGGCATCCCGTTCACCGTTTTTTGTACATCGTCTGCACCAATCTTCGCTGTTCTACTACCCATCAATCACCATCATCAATCACCACCACCAGCAGCTCAATAAGGAAACTAGAACAAAAAAACCACTGAACAAGAACAAGCTCTTAAAATTCCAACAAAACAACTTCAACCCAGTTCCCCAAAACTTCTAAACCCCACGCCAGAAGCAACTCCTCAATCCAAAGCTCTTAAAATTCCAACAAAATAACTCCAACCCAGTTCCCTGAAACTTCTAAAAATCCCAAGCCAGAAGCAACTCCTCAATCCAAAGCTCTTAAAATTCCAACAAAACAACTTCAACCCAGTTCCCTAAAACTTCTAAATCCCAAACCAGAAGCAACTTCTCAATCCAAAGCTCTTAAAATTCAAACAGAATAACTCCAACCCAGTTCCCTGAAACTTTTAAATCCCAAGCCAGAAGCAATTCCTCAATCCAAAGCTCTTAAAATTCCAACCCAGTTCGCTAAAACTTCTAAATCCCAAGCCAGAAGCAACTCCTGAATCCAAAGACATCAAAAACTTCAGCCATCAACTCATCGAAAAGCTCAAAAGAAGCAAAACCCAGCAAAATCAAATACCACAAAACAAAAGAGAACAAGAAGAATCAGCAGATGGGACTTCACTTACAGAAATGAATCGCCATCCGGAAGCAAGAACATCCAAGAACAGCGAAAACAAAACCCTACCCAGCAGAGGTGGGGAGATAAATAGCAAACCCTTTTTGACTTTTTGATCAAATTATTTGGTAAAGTATTTAAAATCATGGGAACCCACAAGAGGAAAATAAACTTTTCAAGAACCCCACAGTGAATTTGTTGGTCAAGGTCAAGGTGCGAGTTGAAGAAGCGTGAAGTTTTAGACCATTCCAAATCCTTACGTCCTTTTCTTTCAAGAACCTTTTTTTAATCATGTTTGATTGATGCCACAGCTTTTTTCTTCCTCCTATTTTTCACTTTTTCTTCTTTATGTAACTTCACCATATCCACTCTCTTCGTTTCTCCATCATAAAATCGATTGTAAAATCTGGTAAACGGTAGCCTTTGAGAATAGTTATAGTTTCTCTATAACCCAACTTCTTTTCCTAGAGTTATTAGGTGAAATTCAGTTCAATACCATGGTTACGAGTTCCATTCTATAATCGGTATTTGTAATCTTCATTTCCTTCCGACTTTTGAAAAATACCGATTTTCAACAAAACTTCTTCTCCTTCCTCTTATCTATTCAACAAGCAAAATCTAATCACCGTCCATTGGATTATGGAGTTTGGGATAGGAGAGGAAGAGAAAGGGAAGAAGAAATTAAGTGATTTAGAAGGATAAAGTTTTTGTTTGGGAGTTGTATTTTGGAAATGAGATGTTAGAATTTTGGGAAAACTATTTTTTGGTAGGGGTGTTCAAACAATCCGACAACCTGAGTAACCCAAACTAACCCAACCCAATTTGACGGGTTGGGTTGAGTTAAATATATTTTTGGGTTAGGTTGGTTCAAAGTTATAAAATTTTCATGGATTAGGTTGAATTAAAGGTTACCTAAAATTAACCCAAAGAGTCGGTGGCCTAATAATTTCGTTATTTGGTGGAAATTCAGTTCAATACCATGATCACGAGTTACATCCCTTGTAATTCCCTTTTCCTTGGGACTTTTGAGAAATACTCATTCTAAAAAAACTTCTTTTCCCCTCCTCTATTCAACACCAAAATCTAATTACATCCCCGATTTTTGGAGTTTGAGAGAGAAGAGGAAGAGAAAGTGGAGAGGAAATTAAGTGATGTAGAACAATAAAATATTTATTTGGGAGTTGTATTTTGGAGTTGAGATGTTAAAATTTTGGGAAAACTACTTTTTTTGATCTCTAGGTTTGGAGTCAAGTTTTATTTTGATTTGTCCCTCATATTTTAATAGAATTTTAGTCTTTTAGATAAGATAACGAACATAATAGAATGTTGATGATAGAATGTTGACTTGAATGACGATTAAACTAATTTTAAATTTAATAGAGGGATGATGTGGTTATATTAAATTTTATTATTTTTTTGAAAAAGCAAAATATAAAAGTTTCGATAGAACAGATTTGTTTTAAAACGAAACAAAAAAATTTAGTGTTCGTCGTCCAGTCGTCGTTGATGAGATTGTAAGGCCGTCTGTCGTGAGCTTCAGCATTGGTCAGTCATGGGTAAGATTTATTAAAGGTTTTAATTGGGGTTTTGTAGATTTCTGGCCAACATAAATTATGGGTTTAAGTTTAACTTTCAAAGAAAAATCAGCTCTGACTCGTTGATGTTGAGTCTCGATTTGAAGGCGTTTCAGCGGTTTATTTATTTTAATTTTTAATTAAAAAAATTAAGTTGTGGTTTAATGGATTTCTGGTGTGTTGTTAATTTCAAGATTTACCCACTTCGTTTCAGTGTCAATATTGCGTTCTTGACGTGGTTGAGGTTATTTCCAGCACGAGGTTGAAGTTTTATTGGTTGTTTTGTTGGGGTTTTGTCAAGATTAAGTTTGGGGTTTATGGTTGTTTCTTAGGTAAATTAAGGTTTTGGAGGATTATTAAGTTGAGGTTAGGGACTTTAGTTGTGTGGTTGGAAATTTTCATTATCCAACCCATAATTTAGTTTTGTTACAAAATATGTGATGAATCATGAATGTATGAAGTTGAGGTAAGGGACTTTAGTTGCGTGGTTGCGCGTTTTGTGTTTTAGATCCCCATACCAGGCCATTCGAAGCGTGTGAAGGTTGATAGTTGAATATTATGTATGTTTTATATATTATTCTTGGTTAAAACTTCATAATGTTTTTATTGTGTATACACACATATATATTTTGTGTTTTTTTTATATAGTGCGCCTCAAGTAAAAAAGCCCTCGCCTTTTGATGCGCATTGTGCCTCAGGCTCCAGAGGTCCATTGCGCCATAGTACGCCTTACGTTTTTTAAAACACTGGGCTTACGCCTTACCGCCTCTGATGCATTTGTCTTGAGGTTTACGTCTCTTTGAATTCACGTGTAAGTCTCTTATTTTACTTCTTTTTTTTTTTTTCTAAACAAGGGTAACCACGCCCGTCCCTAGGCCAGGTACCGGGAGACATCGAAAGAGTATTGTCACAGGTGAGTCTCGAACCTGGGACCTTGAAATGAGTATACCTTCAAAGTCCAAGTCTTCAACCATTGTGTCACCCCTTGTGACTTTACATTCAAGGCATATGCCTCAAAGGATTTTTTATCACAAGTTCTAGTGAGGACTAGGCTTGTTGGTTGAGCAAGCTCGTGAAGCTCGATTGTTCATGGCACGGTACATGGATTCATGCAAGTGGCTAGTTTTAAGTTTAGTCTACTATTTGAGGCGTTTTGCTTGTTTATGCATGTGTAGTATACTACTTCTGATATTGATTTAAAAAAAGCATGTGGAATGTAATGTTGATTGGTGTTTGTTGCTTGGTGGCTCATCGTATGAGCTACTTATTGAGTACATATTTTATATTGACTCAAATTGGCTGTAAGATTGGCACATGGCCGTCTTCTTATTTGGGTCTACCTTTATATGGTAAACCTAGCACAATCCATTTTTGGGATGATTTTATTGAGAGAGTTGAAAAGAAGATCTCTTCATGGAAGTACAATCACATATCAAAAGGTGGTAGACTCACTTTGATCCAAGCTACACTTGCCAATCTCCCAACCTATTATATGTATATATAAAATACCAGTCAGGTGGCTTGTAAAGTGGAGAAACTTATTAGACACTTCTTATGGAAAGGAAATTCAGAATCTAAAGGGATACACCTGATGAAATGGAATAATATCATTCTTCCAATGGAAGCTGGCGGGCTTGGTATCTTTAGCATTAAGGATCGGAATAATGCTCTCCTATCGAAATGGATATGGAGATATGGAAGTGAAAAAACAACTCTATAGAGAAGAGTTATTACTGCCAAATATGGAGGATCTTCGTCTACCAACCAACTGAGCCAAGTATCGATTAAATCTGCTAGAGGACCTTGGAAGTCTATTATAAAACAAGCATCCTTGATTCATGACAGAATTTCTTACAAGGTTAGAGATGGAGCATCGACCTCTTTTTGGAAAGATCATTGGGTGACTGATGGCCCTCTCTGCACTCTGTTCCCTCTAATCTTTATGCTTTCTACTAAGAAAAACATGACTGTTAAGGAAGCATGGTCAACTGAACAGAACTTTTGGAACCTTGCCTTGAGAAGGAACCTAAAAGAAGAAGAGATTCTCGAATTATCAGCTTTAATCGAAATCCTTAGCAATGTCCACCTTAACACGGGAGATGATCAATGTATTTGGAAACCAAACCCGATTGAAGGTTTTTCTATAAAATCGTTGATTAGAGATTGCACGGACCGAACTACTTTGGAGCCTCCCAAGATTTATGATTCTATATGGAAAGGAAAATACCCTAAAAAGGTAAACTTTTTCCTTTGGGAACTATACCATGGAGCCATTAACACTCATGATAAATTACAAAGAAGATTGCCTCTACTACACATCTCTCCACAGTGGTGCTCCCTTTGCCATAATGATGCTGAGACTCAATCCCATTTGCTGATTTCATGCCCATTTGCTTCCTCCTTTTGGAACCTTATTCGATCAGCTTTCAAATGGAGCTTCCCTCTACCTCACATGCCATCTACCATGCTGCTAATTGTCCTCACGGAACACCCTTTTAAAAAGGAAAAGAAGATTTTATGGGAAAGCTTCATGAGAGCTTTTTGTTGGCATATTTCGAGGGAGAGAAACCACCGCATCTTCAAGGAAAAAACTTGTTCTTTTGAAAAATTTATGGACAACATTATTAATTCAGTGGTTTCTTGGATTAAACTTTACCCCCTTTTGATAATTATAGTTTTGACTCCCTTATTTATAATTGGAGAGCTCTTTTGTAATCTTTTGGGGATACTTTTGTCATTGTAATTTCATAATTTAATGAAATTGTTTCTTATCCAAAAAATATTTTGTATGGACTCATTAACAATTTTGCATGTAATTTTTTGTTCTCTTGAGCTTGGTGATACAAACTAGGAGGCGAGACAAAGACACCATTAGTAGTCTATACCTTCTTTAATAGTTCTTTTGTTTGAGTAGATAGGTTTCAACTTTTTGAAACTCTAGTTGTAATAAGTTGTATTTCTATTTTCTCTTATTGAGTTTTTTGATCGCAAGTTGTAATCAATATTCCTTTACCTAAAATTAGTTTGCAAAGTTATAAGAACCGCATGTTGTTAGGGTTTAAACTGGTTCCTATAAGCTTACTCTTGGTATTTAGAACCTCTATGATTGTTGTGCTAGGATGTTTGGTTCGACACTATGTTGCCATGCGATTGTGGGAGTAGTTTTGTTGTAGGGTAGTTAAAGTTTTTCAATCTTGTTATTAGGTGTAAAATTTTTGTGAGTCTTATAGTTATAGTTGTTATGTTGCCGTAATTTTTAGAGCATTATGGTTGTAGCTAGTGACAATCCTTAAGCTAAAATTTGGGCTCGTTTCGTGTACTAGTATTCTAGAAATTGACAGATCATCATGTCGTGTTCGTGCCCGTGCATCATATGTCTATTTTCTGAAGAAATATGATGGTTAGAAACCCTGTTTGGTTGTTGAAATAAAGTTATATGCTTGCAACTAACTATGTGAAAAGTTTCTTTCATTTTTTATGAATGAAAGTTTGCTTGCCTAAGAAAGATATACCATTTGGTTTTAGAATCTTTGTTTTTGAAGTTCAGGCATGCATTCAACCTTATGATTCATTATCACAAAGGTATTGGATATTTTCTTCCGGTCCTAACTGGCGCCATTGGAGAGTGTAGCGGAGTGTCATCAAAGCTTGTCGGAGAGAAGGGCGGAGGGATGTGGGGGGTGGAGACGAGAGAGAGGGGTTCAACATTTTTTTAACGGGACCTTCTTCTCAGAAGATGGCTAGATTTTGATCCCCCTTTACCTATCTATAGGTAGTTTCTCATCAACTTCTCAGTGGATAGTCACCAAACACAAATAATGTGTAGGAATATTGAAAAGGGAAGCACTAAGGAGTGTAAGACGATCTCCTTTAGATATGTGGGAAGTGTCCATGACTGTCATCTTTTTGCAATTTTCTCTATAACTGAGATTTACAATTGAGAGGAAGGCCAAGATATGTGGAGGGCCAAGTTTCAACCTTGAAACGAAGAGGAGCAACTAGGAATAAAGCATCCACCTGATCAGTGTCGAGAAAGAGGAAGGAAGTTTTCTGGCTATTAACAAAGTTGTAGGGTGAGACAGTTGTTCTGTGAAATAGTCGAGATGTATGTAAGCTAGTTCCGACACTCGAGGATGTAAAAAAAATAATTGGATACTTTTAGCCTTTTAGTTTAATGACTCATTTAGACATCTTAAAGTATTGGAAGGGACATTGTCTGTTTCCTTCTTAAGAATAGGATCACGATAGTCAAGCTAGCTTAATTCCTAACATTTGGCAAATGCAAGTATGCATGAAAAGAAATTAGGGTGAGAAGGGGGGGATTATGTAGTAGGTCATCGTGTGATACGTTCTGGGCCTTAACTAAAATAGGATTAATTAGAAGGGTATATGTGCAATTAGTTAGGAAGTTTGTTAGGGTTTTATAGAGGTTGTGTGAAGGAAAAGACATCAAGAATATTGTAGCCATTTTGGTATTGGGCTTGAGAGAGTATTCTGGGAGGTTCAAGTACCTATCAAATACTTGGTTTGTTTTGGAGTCCTTTATCTTTTATATTTCAATATATTGTTCGGGTCAAGTTCGGGTCGTATCATCATGCTACATGACGAAGTTAAATATGGAACTAGTGGTTCTTTTTTTGTTTTTGTCTTTTGGGTAATCCTTTTTTATTTTGTTCTTTCATTCTTCTTTATGAAAATTTGGCTTCTTAAAACAAGGCAGGACTTCATCATAAAAAACTGCAGGGCATTGATAGTACTGCCACATTAAGAAATCAGCTTCTTGTTTGTCTATTTTTTTTTTTTTAATGTTGATTTCTTTTACGTCTGTATTCTGATTATTAAACTGTAAATTCATATTATTTTTCTGTTTTTTTTTTCAGGGCCTTGTGTCATTATTGAGAAACTAGAGGATTTGGTGCTTGTGTTATTAAATTGTTTCCAAGAGTTAATGGCAATGCTCATGATGTAAATCTTCTTAATGCACAAGAGTGAGACTTGAAAAAGAGGAGAACAGCCCCTATAACATAAGAGTGAGGCTTGGATAATCTCACCTTTAGTAGGTGTTGCAAGGGGGAGAAAACAACACTCACCTATCATGAGAGAATGGCATGGCTCAATGGTGCTAAGAATAAAGAAATACTGGAGAAATGCACCTATCAATGTATGTTCATTAGAGCTCAAAATGTAGTAGAGATTCGAGAAGAGAAATAGATCCGAGTCCGACGACAGAACCAGAAGAGATAGAAGAAGCTCGATGGAAGGATAACCACAAGAGCTTTAGAAGAAAAGCTCTAGCTGGGAGGATAACCGGGCCGATGGACGTAGAACATTGTTTGAGATTGAGTGTCGTTTAAGTAGGAGCTCGATCAGCCTCTCTCTAACTAAGACCAAATATGTACAACCAAAAGGGAGCCAGTATAGTTTCTCTATAACCCAAACATAACCTATCAAAAAGTCCCCAAGGGGTGGCAGTGGTTGAAGGCTTGGGCTTTGAAGGTATGCTCCCTTCAAGATCTCAGGTTTGAAACTCACTTGTGACATACTCCTCCAATGTCTCCGGTGCCTGGCCTAGAGACGGACGTGGTTACCTTGTTTCAAAAAAAAAAAAAAAAAAATTTATTTTTAAAAATAAACATGGAACCTAGAAAACCATATTGATCCTGTAAACTACTTTCAGGGATTTACTCAAGTTTTTAAACATTGCCACCCCAGTCATCATTAAAATTGGGTTGCTTGCATGCCCATTGAAGAAATGCTCATTCCTGTAAGTTCCCAACATTATTTATATTTAGAATTCACTGAAAGATAAAAACTCACTCCTTACTTCATTTTAATTTATCAAATCATAGACAACTCAGTTGTCATGCATAGATGCAAGTTTTCCTGAAATAGTAGATCTAGTACAAAATAATGCGTAAACCACGCATGTCACTAAGTCAAGCACCGCAAGACATTGAAGGAATGAAAACACCGAAAAACCCTCAACACTAAGCTGCAAAATGAAAATCCAAGATAAGAACTACAAAGACTGGTAGTATCAAGAACTGGTACCCAACATAGTCCTAAGGGAAACCGGAAAATCGAAGAATGCATAAGCTGACGTGGGGACTCACAAATATGTGTTCCAATTATGTTTATAATAACTTTTTAGATGCTATTTCTTGGAAAGTCCTGACCTATTTATTTTCCTTTTTATTTTATTTCTGAAGAAGTTTATAATGTTTTGACAGAAAATTATGAATCTGTTGATGGAGAAAGTAATAAGAAGTCCATCAATAAAGTAATACACGGGTGCTTGTCACAAAAGCGACAATTCTATATAAGATTTGTGGTCTCCTCCCTCAAATTGTAATAAAAGAAAGGTAGTTTTACTATCTCTATTCTCGCCCCTTCTCTATCACTGTGAAATTTTTCGTTTAATTTTGTTGTGATTGGGCTAAAGTTCTTCGTACAAAATTGGTGGAGATCGAGTTCGAGCCATTAATTATTTCTTATTCATTTTTTTTCTTTTTCATTTTATTTCATTTATTTTATTTTATTGCAAATTTTTTAATCTTAATTTAATTCAACAAATTTTAGATAACTTTCGAAATAATTAAAATGTTTAATTAGATAGTTAACCATGTAAAAATAAAATATTCATTCAAATCATATCTTAAAATTATTATCTATATAAATGTATTAAAATAATAATAATAATAATAAATATTATGTCAATTGTTTTTTTTTTTCAAAAAAAATAATATGTCAATTGTGATTCATAATTCATGATTGTCTTTAGAGAGACTTTTGAAGCAAGATGCCCTCACGAAGACGCAAGCCGTCATTTCACTTTTACAACACTTAATTTCTACATTTTTATCTCTTTTTTATTTTTATTTTTATTTATTTTTTATTTTTTTTAAAGTCTACATCTTTATCTAAAGAGATATTTTTTTTTCTATATAGAGAAGGTGTTTGTTTTGCCCTATTTAAAAATTTAAAATGAAGATTTTTTTAATTTCTCCATAAAAAACTATCTCCAAACTAATTTTTATAACTATTTAAAATGATTTTTCATTTTTGTTATTATAAATAAATTCTCATTTCTAATTTTTTATTTATAACTATTCAATATTAACTCTTCATTCCAAACCACTTATTTATAATCATTTTTTTAATTAATAAAAATAACTTATTTTTTATAATTCTTTTTAACTATTCAAAATAACTATTAATTTTAAACGTAAATTCAAACAAAATTCTTACTCGGACCCTTTAACATTCAAACATATTTTTTATTACAATTCTTAACTTTTAACTACTCATCATCGACCAAACATCTCCTGTGATAGTTTCTTTCGATTAATTAATAGAATTATTTTTCAAAATCATTTAAAAGATGATTTAAATGAATCAATATTTATTTTTATAATTTTAATAAATATAGGTATTGAATTCAATAACATTTCATTACTACGTTATTATGTCAGTTGCGCTATCGTGGACAAGTACTTAACCATTGACTTAATTTAACTGCACTTCATTTTCTAGAATAAATTGCTTTATTTAAAAATAAATGAACTTAAAACGCTTATTTAAATATATTATATAATGTATGGTAATTAATTTGGATATTAATAATACAAGACTAATTAATCATTTCTTCTCAAGTTTTCAAAATAAATAAATAAAAACTAGTAATGATTCTCTCCACAATCGTTCTGCACCTCAAATATTGATAATGGTTTTTTCTTAAACATTATCTGTACTTTAAACACACGTAATTATACTAATTTCCATATATTTAAATAATAATAACTTCCTCTAATTTTTATATCTCTTATTTTCTTCCTAATTTTCATTCTTCGTAATCATTCTTACTTCCTTCCCCTTTCCAACCATTCCCTAAGATATAACATTTAAAAATAGGAATAGTAAAAATGACAGAAAAAGATTTATTGTTATCCCTAAACCTATTAAATTGTATCAATTTTTACTTTAAATATTGAGTTTCAACTTTGATAAGTTATGCAATTTCAACTTTTAAGCTTTAAAAAATGTTGAAATTTAAACACCTTTGATAGTTTATTGTTCTCATATATCTTTTTAAATTATAAAACATATATATGATATTAAATTATTAAGAGTTTAAAGAAAAATGATATTATAATTATTTTGTTGAAATGGTGAATTTTGCTAGCTAGACTATTCAATAGATTGTGTACCCAGCTCTACATAATTGAAATTAATGAGTTCATAGAGATTTTAGTTTGCGTTTTGTCAAAATTAGCAGAAATTAAAATGATTGTAAAAGTTGTACATTTGTCTATATTAAATGTCTAATTTGATGAAATTGGAAGTTTTAAATAAAAATGGATAAAACTCCACAAATTTAGATGTAAATGTCGTTTCTTTTATTATTTTTTCCCTTCGGAAAACAAAAAAAACAGAATAATAATGATAATCCAATTTAAATCCACAATTACAAGTATAATTTTTAAAATATACATTTTACTTTTTTTTTTTTTTTTTTTAAGTAGTGAGGTGTTTGGATGAAGTTTTGACCCGGAATTAAGTTTACATAAAAAATTGAGAGTTGCAATAAAAAAACTCATTTGAATGTGATACTTGTAAAGGAATCGGAGTGAAAAACTTATTTGGATATAAATTTAAAATGGGTAATTAAAAAAAGAATGACTAAAAATAAATGGTTAAAAATGAGTTATTTTTATTGATTAAAAATGAATGAATTGAAAAAAATGAGTAATATTGAATAGTTATAAAAGAATGATTTGAAATAATGGTTAGAAATAAAAAAATATATTTAATTGTAAAAATGAAAAAAATATTTTAATAAATAGTTAAAAAAAAATTCATTTGAATGTAATTTTTTTTCCGCAAATCTTTCATTTAAATTTTCTAAAATATGTCAAACAAGCACCCCTCAACTTATACATAGAGAATAATGAAAATGAAAATGTGATTAAAATTAAAAAAAATAAAATAAAAAAATAAAACTTTGATGAACATTGAAGGTACAGAAATTAAAAAAGAAAGAAAAAAAAAGAAAGGTGCAGAGTATAATGCTAGATTGCGTAGTACCAGATTTTCAGCCACGGACCTTATTCACAAGGATTTTTTTTTTGTCGGTACCTGTGGCTGCTCTTAAATATGACGTCATTACAAAAAGCCGACATGACGTCATGAGAGAGACGACTTGTCGTTTAGCTCACGGAGGTTCAGTGCATTATTGGTGACAGAAATCGTATTAATAAGAGCCCCACGCGATCCATAAAGACTGCGCTACACGCGCTCCTCCTATGTCTCAGATCGTCCACGATTTTTTCTTAAGATTTAGTTTAAAAAGTTAGAGTTAAAAATTGAGAGTTATATTAAAAGATTCGTTTGAATGTAGATTTTTTTAAGGGGAATTTGCATGTATATTATAATAAGATAAAAAAATTGAGTAAATAGCAACTTTTTGAAAATATTTGCACATCTATCAATATCAGATTGATAGACTCCATCAATAGTGTCTGATAGACTCCATCAATAGTGACTGATAGACTCCATCAATAATGTAC
>JBBMEF010000018.1:10711568-10730407 GCA_037832685.1 Sicyos baderoa | reverse complement strand
GCAAATATTTTCAAAAAGTTGCTATTTACTCAATTTTTTTATCTTATTGTAATATACATGCAAATTCCCCTAATTTTAACAATATTATGTACGTAATTAAGATGGTTGCATATTCAAATCACAATATTCTATAAATTAAATATCAAGGATTTCAATAATCTATGACATTTTAATTTATAAGTGTATATATTAATATTGTTGATTGGTTGACTAAATTATTTCACTTTCACGTTTTTGTGTTGAATTTATAATTGTTCAACTATATTATATTGATGAGTGATTAAATAATTTTATTATTTAGTAGTAAATCAGGTCAACAATAATTTTTGTAGGTTTAATCCATGAAATCGATATTTATAATATATTCGGCTATAAAAGAAAATCATAAAAAAGGAGCTCTACTTATTGCCTAGGTGGCGCCATTGAGTGCTATAAAAAAATACTTTATAAATTAAAACATCAAAATATGTATAACTTTTTGTAGCTCAAATGGTGCCACATAGACAAAAAGTAGAGTTCCTTTACATATCCATATGTAGATGAGTTTTACTTCCCCGTTAAATAGGACACGAAGCTAAAAATTGAATCACACATGTCACATGTGTCATTCATTCGTATATGATAAATGTTGTGGGGTAATTTTGGACCACTTGTGGAAACTGAAAAAAGTGTGCCACCTTGCAAAACAGCCATATATTATTGTCATTTCACTTCTCAATTACAATTTCCACTAAAAAAAATGATTTTGTCATGATGTTTTTTTTTAACAAATTTTTGTCATGATGTTTAATAAGAGAAACAAGTATATGAGAGTTTGTATATGATTGACTCCACATTTGGATCGTACTATAAAATAAGTGATTCGACGAAAGGTTATTGAAAAAAGTGATTTTGAATAATTATAAAAGAAGAGTTATCGAAAAAAATGTTGTATTAATGCAATTAAAATTTGTAAAATTGATCCTACCTTGAAAGCATTGACAAATTGTTGAACCCAGTGATTTTCATACCGAAAAGATGTGCATATTGATTTTATGTTTAACGTTAATCTAATTCAACATCATAATATATTTGTTTTGGTTAAATCTATTGACAGTAAAATTAACGTTTTTATTTACCGTAAAAAATTAACCTTTAAAAATAAAAATTAATTCAAATCCATGACTTCTTGATTATTGTGCATATACTAATGACGCTGAGCAAGTGTTTATGTCGGCAAAGTTTTAATTCTTAAACATTTAATAAAGGAAAAAAATAAAAGGAAAAAATGGATAAAAAGTAAATGTTATAAGATAAAAGGTATGAGTTTGTCTTATCCTGTATATTTAATGGCTCGCGTGTGGGTGAGATTCGAATCGTCATGGGATATATTTATTATTTAGTATGCTACAATATATTATACATAGTAAATTTTGTTTAGTTCAAAGTGGTCACGTGACTTAATTATTATTACTACTTCTTGGTTCTTTTGAGATTATTAATTTTACTTAAAAAAACAAATACAAAGTTTTTATTATTTATTATTTTTTTTTTTTGTTAACTAGAAAGTATACAAAATTAGACTTAAATAGTTAATGACCTTATTGTTTTGTGAAAATTCAATTCAATATCGTCGTCACAAGTTCGCTCATTATTATCGTACGATTTGTGATTTCTCACTCTAATATATACCTTTTCTTTTAATAGATTCAATGTATATCTACATTAAGTAAGTGTCCAATAATTCATTAAAAAGTTTTTTTAAAAAAACAAAAGAGACTAGGAATACATACGATCAATTAATGAAAATTCATATTAAGTCATGAATATAGAGAACGGGAAAACAAGGTCGAACTTATGGGGTAATTGTTTCGTAATTAGCTATTACTTGTTTAAAAAATAAATATGATCAAATCTCTTTAATTTTCTAGGTGTAGTTCCGTTGGAAAAGGTTCGAGACTTTTGAAGTATGTTCATCGAAATGTCCCAAATTCAAGACTCTCTAAGTAGCTTATTACCTTGGGACGTGGTAATGATTCCTTTGTATATTTTTATTTTTTGACATAATAATAATGGAGGAGGAGATTCAAACTTGTAACCTCATAGTTACTAAGTCGTACAAAATGTAAGTAGAAATATACTATTTTTGGCCTGATTCCTTTGAATTATATTAGAGAAACTAACAACTCTCAATACAAGATAATAATAATAAAAATAATAATTAAAAAATAAAAGTTTCATATTTCTTTTTAAAATAATTCCCTTCAACATTTTCAAACTTACCACCAATATGTTTAAAAAAAATAATAAATAACGAGTAACAAGTAAAATCACCAAAATAAATCATTGGATAATTATAGAGATGTTTGAAGGCGTGATTGATTATTCTTGAGTGATTTAATGGTCAAAAGAGTGTTGAGTGTTTAAGAAGTTATGAATTATTATTTATTTTTTTAATTTTTAGTACAAGTTGGGAGAAAAATATTACAAAATATCAATTATAAGGATCGAATCTGTGATGGTGTTGAATTACATTTCCACCAAACAATGAAACTACAAGGTCACCAATCATTTTGATAAAATTTAAGAGTTTAATAATTACTTTAAAATTAATTTTGTACAATGTGACTATGTCTAATAACATTAATAGAAGCGATAAAAAAAAAGTGATTAATTCTTATTTTTTTTTAGTACGTGATTAATTTTTACTAGTCAAAGTTAAAATATTGATGAAAATGAAGCTGATTTTAGTTATAGCTAGCATTGACTATAAATCAAATAATCTAAAAAAAAAATTATAAATCAAAGGAGAATTTGCATGTATATTAAAACAAGGTAAAAAAATTATATTAATGACAACTTTTTGAAAATATTTACAAATATAGCAAAATCAGATTCATAGACTCCATCAATAGTGTCTCATAGACTTTATCAATAGCGTCTGATAGACTCCATTAATAGATTCTATCAATAGTGTTTGATAGACTCCATCAACAGTGTTGTTTGATAGAGTCTATAAAAAAATTTGTTATATTTTTAAAAAGTTACTATAATTTTAATGTAGAGTATAAATTTTGCTATATAATGCAAATTCCTTAAATCAAATGTATTTTTTTTTTTGTTGGAGAATATCAACCGGATTCCTCACATGGGATGTAATTAGAGTTAGTGGGGTATAAATTATTATGATTTGATAATATAATCCACATGGACAAGATCAACAACTATTCACCTACCACTTATAAAATAATTAACTAACAAAATAAAGTAATTATAAATAAGTCATCTGCTTGGGAAAGCAAGAAAGTAAATTAAATCAACTTTTTCGTCATTTGCTTTCAAAAAAAAAAAAACTTTGTCGTCATTTTGCCACTTTGGTTTATTGTAATCCTTATTTTAATTAAAGTGGATCGAAACCAATAAAATTCATATTCTATACTTAATGGAAGTCTATATATATATATATATCTATATATATATATATATATATATATATATATTACGTAATTGTTAATTGATTTTTTTTGCAAATATAATATTAAATGAAGCCATCGATTTGCATCATTAACTTTCTTTCTCAAATCAAACAGTTGTATAGATGTTCTAAAAAATAAAAAAACAGTTGAATGGATTTAGTTTATAATAATTAAAATTTTGTATTTTATATGTATGATTGGCAAGTTTGTGCAATTATTTTCAAGTGCGGAAAAATACAACAAAATATGTTTGAGTAGAAAATCAATAATCGAATGTATATGTGACGCGATTGGTTATTTTGGTATTAATCTATTTCGAGTCACGAGTTCAATTTATGAAATTGATATTTGTAATTCAAATACCATTGAATTTGAAAAATACCATTATCCTTTTTTTAGGCAATAAAAATATCAATATCTCCGTTGATGAAAATTAAATCGAATATCCAAATTTAGGATGAAAATATCAATATCCAATATCATCTATGAAACGTCTAGTGTTGAAACATATGAATCATGATTCACCGAAAATATATGAATCAAATAAAAATTAAACTCCAAATTAAAGAATAAAAAACAATTTCCTCTAATTAAAATGGTAGTGATTAAAGGCGTGATTTGATGGGAGAATATTAGAGGTGAGAAATAATTGAATGGTTAGAAATATTGTTAGGAGTAGGGATTTTATTCCCTAAACAAAGATTACACCCACGTTTATTCTTTCATGTCCCCATTATGCATACATTATCTAATAGAATTGTTGGCGAAATGTAAAACAGAATTTTACGGAAATGAGGATTAAATAGAGTAATGAGGAGTCATCCATCTCCGTCTCGTCTCGTAGCGAGTGAAGCGGGAAGGTATTTAGATCACGAATTATGTTGAATAGTTAAAAATTGACGTAACAAAATTATTGTTTAAATGCTTTCTTTTTATTGTAGAGAATTAAAGTCAAAGAGTTATTTTGATGTAGATTTTTTTTAAAATCATAGTTATTTTGAGTAGTTAAAAAAAAGTATACTTAAAAATAATTGTTTAATTATAATTTTTTTTTATATGCACAATCGTTCGGGCCAACTTTCGCACACCTACACTAATGTCATGTGACATAACGTCTGATCTTACAATATTTGAATGACAAGAAAACTCGTAAGAAATTAATTTATAAGTAAAAATTTAACTCCCAAAAGTAGGAATTTAACTTTCTACATTAGAATCGAAATGATTAGTAGCGGAATAATTTTATTGTTTTGTTGTAAACTAGTTATAATATCGGATTCGAACCGTCAAAGAGTGTACTAAAAAAAAAAGAAGTTTCCACATTAGAAAGTAGAAGTAGATGAAAGGCGTCAGCATCAGGGGGAACCCAGAAGAAGACGAAAGAGTTGGAGGCTGAAAGCGCACCACTAGCACTGCTACTGCAATCAGCTGAGGCGCGGGTGGCTCCCAACATTCCTCATTCTCCCCTTATCCCCATTTCCCCATTTCCCCCTCTTCTTCAATTCACCACATCCATATCTCCCCCATCTTCATCATCTTCTTCTCCATCCTCCAATGGCGCTTCCCTCTGTTTCCTCCTCCATTTCCCACCTCCGCCCCTCTCCTTCCTCTCCTCTCACTCCCCTCTCCCCTCTCCTCCCCCACCGCCGCGCTCTCTCCCTTCTCGACTTCGCCGCCTTCCATGGCCGCTCCGCAAGAGCCCGCCGCAAATCGCTTGCCTATTCTTCGTCTTTTCTGCCTAATCGAGGGCTGCGCCGCTTGGGTTCCAGGAAGTCGTCTTCCTCGGTTACGGCGGCTCTTGATCTCCGGCATGGGGCGGCTGCTGTGGAGGAATCGGATGCTTCTCCCCCTCTCCGAACCAAGGTTTGTGTGGATTCTTGTTTGGGGTAATCGCTTTGAGTGATTGATTGGTGTTTTTTGGTTGTTGGGTTTTATGGGTTCATGGGTCTCTCTCCTTTTCTTAATCGAGTCTCTTCATTTGGAGCTTGACTGTGTGTGTGTGTGATTTTTTTTAGTACATATTGGGGAAAGGGGACAAGTATCAATTCTCGGGATCGAATTGTGACTATGGTTGAACTGGTTTACGACTAAATAATGAAACCATTGCTCCACTTAACCATTTAGTAGCTTCACTGTGGTTTTTCTTTAGCTAAATGTTGGGAACGTTTATGTATGTAGTTAATTGGTTTGGATAATGGTCATTTGGGAATTGGATTTTGTTTTACTGATTACGATTGTCACGATTCTATGGGGAAGAGGATCAATTCGTTTCTATAGTGTGTGTGTGTGTGTTTGGCGGTCTTGAACTCTTGGGATGTAGTGTAAAGTACCAACTATCATCCTACTGTTAGTTCTGCTTCCGGGTTTAGAGGAGCAAAGCTTCGAATTCCCGGGTTATCAAAAAAAGAAAAGAAAAGAAAATTTTCCCGGTGTTAGTTTAGTTCTACTTCCTTGTTGTATGATAATTGGTGCTTGCTGGGTGTTCTTTTCCTGTGGAAACCAAGAGGAAATTTAATTATTTTATTAACGACGAGGAGTGACATTGACGTCAGACATTCTTTCTTAATGTTGTTATTGGGAAGAACCGTTGCCTGTCAAGTGTTATTGGAGTAACGGTAACTTTTCTGTAAGTTTCTGTTCCACGACAATCTTTCTTTTGTAATGGTGGTTATAAAGCCTCCATACTTGCCTATATTACCCGTGTATGATCAGAAAGGGTGGAAATCTCAAGGTTTGGACAAGATTTAGGTGGTCTTTGACAATTGTACCGGAAAGAAGTCATTGTAGGTGTTATAAGTTGTTTGAGAATCACATGGTCATCAATTTCATTGACTAATCTCTTGACTAATCTGCATCAATTATGGTTTCAAACCAATGCCAACCATGGACATATCAACTTTTCGTCGATCGATTTTAGAGTGATTGGTTATGTCAATTGACTAGCCTCATTGACAGTGAGTTGGTTTTGGCCGATCTTTTGACTTCAAGTTAATGAAAGAAAAAAACTGTGAAAAGAAAATGAGAGAAGAAAGAGTAAAGGGAGAAGAATAGCGACGAAGAAAATAAGAAAAGAAGGAAAGAAGAAGGATGAAGAGAGAAGAAATGAAGAATGAGAAAGGGAGAAGGAAGACTTGGAGGAGAAGAGAGAGAGAGTGAGATTGATTCCTTGGGAATACCATCAGGTTGCAACAGGTAGCATTTGCTGCTTGCAGCTATGGGATTTTATGTGTTTTACATTTTTTCCCTTGTCGGTCGGTTTGAGATAAAATTGAGGGAGGTCGGTTTGTTCAGTCGGCTTGGTTTGTTCACCTCTAATTTCATGGAATAAACACCTGGCCCTACTAGTGTGTGATGTGTTGTTCCAACTCAGAACATCCCTGTCATCTTTTTGCCCATAGCACTCATGCATCACGGTACCGGACAATGATGCTTGATGCATTTGGGTGCCCCACGGTCATGCCAAATACTGCTTATGAGTTACTTGTTCAGTTTTGGTGGGACATCCTTTCCATGGTGTTCGTAAAACCTTATGGCTTGCTGTTTTTCGAAGGAAAAACTTTATGGCTTAATATAAACAGAGAATAATGTACAAGTTAATATAGTTTTCTTGTGGACTTCTTATGCTTTCTCAGAATGTCCAAACTTTTGAAAATCATTGTATGTTATGCCTGTAATGAAATCATTTAGTTATACCTGTATGATGTGATGCTGAACAGGCTGCAAATTTGGAGGACATAATATCAGAAAGAGGAGCATGTGGAGTTGGATTTGTGGCCAACTTGGAAAACAAAGCATCCCATAAGATTATCCAAGATGCTCTTAGAGCACTTGGCTGTATGGAACATCGTGGGGGATGTGGAGCTGATAATGATTCTGGCGATGGTTCGGGAATAATGACTTCCATTCCATGGGACCTTTTTGATAATTGGGCCAACAAGCAGGGGATTCCTTCATTTGACAAATTGCATGCTGGCGTTGGCATGGTTTTCCTCCCCAAAGACGATGATCAAATTAAAGAGGCAAAAGAAGGTGACTGTTCAATTATAATAAATAACAAAAATTTCAAGAATATAGAATTTTTGTGAAAAATTAGACAATTTTTTTCTTCTAATACTATTTAAGAGATTTTTCATAAGAAAGTTAAAAAAAGAGGGGCTTTTGAAAATACTCTAAAGCAAGGTGCACACTGCACAGTTCTTGTGCACTGCTTTAGTGAGGGAGCCTTGCTCCTATGAAAGCGAGGTGAACACCTATTGTGTTTCTGGGTGCCAAGGCCTGCATTTCAAAACACTGTACTACTGTTGCGTACTGAAAGAATTTTTTTTATCATACTTTGCTCTATATGTGCATCATTTTTATTGCCATGTAAAGTATAATTAGGTGAAACTATTAATTGTTGTTTTGTAGTTATTGCAAGTATCTTCAGACAAGAAGGTCTTGAGGTGCTTGGTTGGAGGCCTGTTCCTGTGAAAGCTTCTGTGGTTGGTATAAATGCAAAGATAACCATGCCTAACATTGAGCAGGTATTCGTCCAAGTAGTTAAAGAAGAGAATGTGGAAGACATTGAACGAGAACTTTACATTTGTAGGAAACTGATTGAAAGAGAAGCAAACTCTAAGAGTTGGGGAAGTGAGCTATATTTCTGTTCTTTGTCGAATCAAACTATAGTTTACAAGGGAATGCTTCGCTCTGAGGTTCTTGGATTATTTTATGATGACCTTCAGAATGATCTCTATAGATCTCCCTTTGCAATTTATCATCGAAGATACAGTACAAATACTAGTCCTCGATGGCCTCTTGCCCAACCAATGAGGTTACTGGGTCATAATGGAGAGATCAATACGATACAGGTAATTGTTTGTTTGTATTTTTTTATTTTCCGGTTTATACAAATGGTTCAAATTTTTTGCTGCTAATAAGTTTTTGGGTACACGTTTCGTAATTACCTTTAAGCTAACTACCAACTGTTAATTAGGGGAACTTAAATTGGATGCAATCTCGAGAAGCCTCCTTAAAGTCATCTGTATGGCGGGGTCGTGAAAATGAAATTCGTCCATTTGGCAACTCAAAGGCATCGGATTCAGCAAATCTTGATAGTGCGGCTGAAGTAAGATCTATATACATTCTTTGTGAAAAACTGAAGATGCATATCCATGGAAATGGACCATACTAATTGTCTTATGTTTAATTTGGTTATTTGCATATTTTGAACATACACATCTTTTGATTATTTGGAATGAGCGAAACGCTAGAATTTTCAAGGATTCATGCAAATTTGCAGATCATATCATGGAATGGACATTGTCTACTGTATTTTTTTGGTGCAGGGAATCCACTCCCCTCTCATCTTTTGATCTTTCTTATTTTGTAAACAATTGGTCATCTTTCTTGCTCTAATTTATCAACTGTATTGCCTTTTATGGCCTCCAGGATTTTTCCCACCTTTCATTAATCAATGAAATTGTTTCTGTTTCAAAAAAAGAACATACACATTACTTGTAAGCTTATAGGTGTATTGCTATATAGATGCTTGGATAATTGACAAACACAAGAAACAAACAATAAAGCATGTAATGTATCGGGTCTGGACCTTAGGACTGACGCTGGTGTTCCCTGATATGTAGTAAAACGAAGCTTTGATTCTCGGTTATAAAATAAGCATATAATGTCAAGTTAATAAACCATGAGTGTTAGTTGGGCGTGGGCAACACCAACAAATGAGTATTTGAGAAGATGAAGATGAGTTTTTTTTTCTTCATTGAGAAGAGGAAAATTTGTTTTTTTTTATAATGGGATAGTAGCTAGTTTTTAGGGGTTTTTTTTTTAAATTTTATTATTTAGTTAATTATAACATTAATTATTTTGAGTTTGGACCTTCAAAATTTGGGCTCAAAGACCACATATGTTGTTCCCGTGTCCGAGGGGTGTCCGTGATTATTTAGAAAAAAAAGAAGAAATAGAAGACACTTAAAATGGCGTGTGTATGAGAAGCGCCGGGAAGAATTTGTGTCAAACACTGATTCTTTCCCTATTTTGGAGTTTCTGTTTTTCATGGGTACTAAAAGACAGTTAAAATTTTTCTTTCTTTCCATAGAGAAAAAGGAAAATAAAAAACAAAACAGAAAAAGGAAAAGAAAAAAACAAAACAAAAGGGATTATTAATGTTCTTCCACTTGCAAGCATATTGGAAACTAAAAAAGGTTTGCATAAAAGTAAAATGGAGGTCCACAGAGAAGCCTTGCATTGATTTATGTCCCAAATATTTCTTCCTTTCTTGCAGTCTGTGCTTCCTAAAAGATTTTACATGTTTCTCTTGTAGCCCGAAAGATAGATGAATTTTACTAGTTTAAGTATCTACTGATTTCACCTTAATCTGATTCTACATCACGATTCCTATATTTTACTAGTTGTTGTATTTTGCTTGTTTAGTTGTTAATAAGAAGTGGCCGTGTTCCGGAGGAGGCTCTCATGATCCTTGTTCCTGAGGCTTACAAGAACCATCCTACGTTGTCGATCAAATATCCTGAGGTACCTAGCTTTTGATCTAGTCTCTTTGTCATTCCATCTCTTTCTCCTATCTTCCCTGTAAAGAACGTTTGCACACATTCCGTAGTCCATACATCAAATTGAATTCAGAGGATGCACTATCCATAAAATTAAGTTTACAGTACATGTTAGATCCCTTGAGGGTTAGGCTATTTAGTTTTGTTTCTCACGGATGGATTTCTATTTCATGGACTGCTTTCTTCCCTGATGTTTCTGTGTGCTTCTGGAAGAATAGATTCTTAATAACTGGGGGGCTTTCTCCCTTTGCCTTTTTGTATAATTTTAACTCTATCTCTTAACTATCTGTTCACTAATCTTAATTAGTTGCATAATCAGATTAAAACTACATTGTAAATGATGCTTTGTTGCCTTTTGAACTTTTTCTTAGGTTGTTGACTTTTATGACTATTACAAAGGTCAAATGGAGGCTTGGGATGGACCTGCTTTATTGTTGTTCAGGTAATATCTAAAAACGTTTCCCATCAAGTGTTCGGTAGTTATGGATCTATGATGCTAAGAAGTGAGTGAATAAATTTAGTGTCACCAAAACCTTGGGCTTGCAGTCCAAGTTTTTGATGTTAATGCTAAATCATCATATGTGTTCACTAGTCACTACGAGTTTCAAGTTTAAATTGTTGCATCTTTTTCATCACTTTTAAAGCTGATAAGTCTTTATGTTGGGCTTTTTCAACTATAAATGGAAAGACTTGTTCCCTTTTCTGAAAAAATATAGGACTGTGCCGATGATAATTGTTATTGCAATTGATATTGTGCAGTGATGGAAAAACAGTTGGTGCCTGTCTTGACCGTAATGGATTGCGACCAGCTCGGTATTGGCGGACATCAGATAACTTTGTTTATGTTGCATCTGAGGTGAGTTCTCCATCTTCTATGTACCTTTTTGTTACTTGGCCTTGGTGTCTCCCAAATAGTTTTGTTGCTTGGTAGTTGCTTCGATGTTTGGCTAGGATCTCAATTGAAGGTCATGTTGTTTCATGTATTTATTCATTTTTTAGTTCTTTCCAATGTTTACATCTTAAATATGGAATCCACACACTTTTCACATTCTATGAAGCATTTTCCTTATGAAATAATGAGAACGTGTTCTAACGAGTTTTTGGATCACTATTGCTATTTTAACTTTGTATTTTCTGCCGTCTTCTTTATCAGGTTGGCGTCTTACCAATGGACGAGTCTAAAGTTACAATGAAAGGCCGTCTTGGTCCAGGAATGATGATTACTGCTGATTTGCAGACTGGACAGGTTTGTTTTGAATTTCTTGCTGGTTTTGAATTTTCATTTGTGTATAGTATAGTTAGGACTTAGGAGGCCTTGTTTGTTAGTCATGGTCATTATTTGTTCAGTGGTGCATGATAAGAACTGCCGGACGTAGTTATCTCATTCTACAACAATTAACATGTTTAATCTGTTGCTTTCTTAAATTCGATTATTTTTATTTTTTTGAAAAGAAACAAGCTTCTATTGTTCAAACGAAGTATTCTTCCATTGGGAGTGGGAGAGAGAAAAAAAAACTATGAGAGAAACTCAAGCCTTCCAATTCATACAAATATAGCTAGGAGAATAAAGAGCAAACAAATTAGAAATAGAGCGCCATTGAGAAGTTTGAAGATGAACCATCATGGAGTGGCTCAATTAGTCAAAAAGGGCCTTAGGGTGCATAAGGTGATGGGTTCAATCCATGATGGCCACCTACCTAGGAATTAATTTCCTACGGATTTCTTTGGCATCCAAATGTTGTAGGGTCAGGCAGTATGTCCCGTGACATTACATTAGTCGAGCTGCGCGAAAACTGGCCCGGACAGTCATAAATATATAAAAAAAAAGATAAAAAAGAGAAGCTTTGAAGATGGGGAGGTCAAAATGCTCCAATCAAACTGATCAACAAATTAAGTCCAAGTTGCACACACTGGAATTCAGCCCAAATAAATGACTGATGAAGAACAGTTTTTGAACTCCTTAGTAAGACTATAGGAAGCACTAACATTTTTTTTTTTGGATATCCGTGACTGTCCGGGCCAGCTTTCACGCACCCCGACTAATGTTATGGGACATACCACCTAACCCTACAACATTTGGATGCCAAGGAAACCCGTAGGAAATTAATTCCTAGGTAGGTGACCACCATGGATTGAACCCATCACCTTATGCACTTCAAGACCCTCTTTGACCAATTGAGCCAAGGAAGAACTAACAATAGGAATTATCAAATCATATCCATCTCCTTAGGAAGAGTTATTGTTATTAAAAAGTTCTATTTTCTCCCCCCTAACCCCTAAAATAACGCTTTTATTCAATTGACAATTTGCAGGTCTTTGAGAATACTGAAGTTAAAAAACGTGTAGCTTTGTCATATCCATATGGAAAGTGGATCAAGGAAAATATGCGCTCATTGAAGCCTGAGAATTTTCTTGCATCAACAATATTGGAGACAGATAAATTGCTGAGAAGCCAGCAGTAAGTCTCTTTTCATCATCTCTTTTAAAATGTGTGGTAGATTTTATACCATGTCTTGTTCATTACATCTGTAAAGAATTTTTTTATTTACTGATCCTTGCACTGGAATCTATATGAGCTATATGGATTTGTAATAATCCTTCAAAAGTTCAACTTTGAGGATTAAAGTGGAAATGTATGGCTTGTTAAGCATGTCTGTCTCCCTACAGCCTACAGGGCATAATTTGGCAATTGGCCACTGTAGGATAATTTTTCTTCTCTAGTATTAGAATATATTAAATACTCTTTCTAGTTAGTTTGTTAAGCTTGTTAGTTCTTTTTACCTAACTAAAGAGAAGTTTCTTTTGCTAGTTATTTTAGTTGGTTTATTTAACCAATAATTAGTTATGGATATCTTCTGTATAAATATCCCTCTTGATAAATGAGAATAAGTGAAGTTTCATTTTTCACTCAAATTCCCTTTTCCCCTCTTTTATCTAGTTATATTATTAAGTGTGATTTTTGAGTTTGTAGAATTAGTTTGGTTTCTAAAGCTGTTAAGATTGCTTTTCGTCGAAAGAATTAATCCTCAAAGTTTTAGTTCTTTTATTTGCAACTTATTGCTTGTGGTCTGTTAGAATTGGACAATTGGAATAAAAAATTATCCAAAGAGAAAGCTTTGAAGGAATGTAAACTACACTGTATGCGCACTTCGCTTCCTGTTTGTAATTCTTGTTGTTCGTTTTCATGCTCATTTATGGTTTAGGGTTCTCAGAGTTCATCCACAAGTTCAGAGTCCTCAGAGGCTCAGAGCCCTATATTTTTTTGCACCTTAATTTTGTATATTTTTTTTTCCTTCTGGGGAGGGTTGTTTTGTTGCTTAAAATGAGAATTATTTTCTCTTAATGCTCTTTAGTTAGGCTAAACATATTATATGTTCTAATCAATTCGAATTGTTGAATCAGGGCATTTGGCTACTCCAGCGAGGATGTCCAAATGATTATAGAGAGTATGGCTGCTCAAGGAAAGGAACCTACGTTCTGCATGGGAGATGATATTCCGCTGGCAATATTGTCTCAAAAGCCACACAATCTCTATGATTATTTTAAGCAACGGTTTGCACAGGTTCACTGGAAGTTTTCTTTTCATAATTATAGAAATACTTGTGGATGTCCTTTAATCTGTTGTGGACTGTACTTTTTTTTCAATTTTTTTTCAATTATTTTAATAAAAAACCTCCAAGAGTTTGAAAAGTAGAACCTAAGTGCAGGGGGAAGAGAGATCCCCAAAGAACTACATACAAAAAAGCTGAAAATGACCTAGTAGACTAGTAGTTTCATATAACATTGACATGATAAATCTGCAATACTTTCACCCGGCATCATTATTCCTTTCCCCTCCCAACTCGTAGCAGATGCAAATTAAACTATCCATTCAGTTTTCTGTTTTCTGTAGGTTGCTTGACTTCATTTTATTTAAAGCCATAGAATAGTATATAAAGACATTTGATGCACCTGCCTGTTTCTCTTAATTTTTTGTGCTTATGGTTTTATTATTATTTAATGCCCTCTATGCAATTAATTCACTTTGTTTTACTTTTAGGTGACGAACCCAGCAATTGACCCTCTTAGAGAAGGACTAGTCATGTCTCTTGAAGTCAATATTGGAAAGCGACGAAATATATTAGACGTTGGACCTGAGAATGCTTCACAGGTTGTCAAACTTTTTTTTTTCGTTCTTATAGTCATGTCTGCTTTAGTTATTAATGTTTTATTTTTTATACTAGGCATGAACAGATATTCGGATATTTGCTTTAATTTTTTTATTGTTAATATGTATATTTTTTCTGATCTTTATATATTTTCTTCTCCTTTTTCGAGCTTGTACTTTGAGGATCAGTTTCTTTTCATTTTATCTATGAAAATCTTTGTTATCTTGTCAAAAAAAAAAAAAAATCTGAGAGCTCTTCTTTCACAGTCAATATTTTTTCCAGGTTTTCTAATAGCCTACTGAATATCGACCAGGTAACTTTGTCTAGTCCTGTTTTGAATGAAGGAGAGCTTGAATCATTGCTAAAGGATCCTTACTTGAAGGCCCAAGTATTGCCAACATTTTTCGACATACGTAAGGGTGTTGATGGTTCTTTGGAAAAAATTCTAAACAGACTTTGTGAGGCTGCTGATGAGGCTGTTCGTAATGGATCTCAACTGCTCGTTCTATCTGATCGTTCTGAAGAGCTTGTAAGTACCATTCTGGTTTTTATTTGTATATGAAAGTCTTCTTGTCTATATAAGGCCAATGGTCAAATAAGGGCATTTAGAATCATAAAATGCTTAGAGAAAATGTGTTCAATTCATGGTGGCCACCTACCTAGGAATTAATTTCCGTATAAAGTGGATTACAAAAAACTATTAATGTACATGAGCTATTGAAGTAACCTAATGTTCAACTTTTCTGTGATTCTAGTTTCTCTATGTGCATTTGATATATATTTTTTTAGGAAACGATAATATGTGCATTTGATAATTGATGTACATGTTCATCAAACAACAGTTGAATATGTGTTGCTAATGTTCTTATTTTGTTTCTAAACGGTTAATATACTTGTTTTTCTTTTCATTTAGTACTACAAATTTTCTGTACTAGGTACTTTTCATTTTCCACTTTTCTTCAGTTATTTATTATCCGAAGGCTTTCCTTATTTTATGCTGTACCTTTTCCTATAGCAAGCAACTCGCCCAGCAATTCCAATTCTTCTTGCTGTTGGTGCTGTTCATCAGCATCTTATTCAAAATGGTTTGCGAATGTCAGCCACAATAGTAGCAGATACTGCTCAGTGCTTTAGTACTCATCAGTTTGCTTGTTTAATTGGATATGGTGCGAGGTAATTTTCATTCTCTGGAAATCTGTCGAACTATTAGTATATTATTTTTACTTTTAAGGAGATAGAAATTTATTAGAGACTTAATGGTTTACAAAGATAATGTGCATCAGTTAAAAGAGCATAAACTGCTTTTGAATATAATTGCTAATCAAATCATTGTTGAATAGTCAAGTAAAACAACGGATTTTTTTTAACAATAAACAGACTGGTAGTTGCAAAATCTGTGAGAGACCGGTAGTTGCAAAACCGGAGCAAAAATACCAACCAAAGGCTGTACAACACTGCAATAAGCTAGACATTGGCTTCAAACATAGCTTCGACATAGTTAGCAATCGAAAATTGAGGCATTTTTACAAGCATCCAAAAGTTGCTCTGAGCATTTTACAAGCCATCTCTTTTTGGAAATTTAACATATTTGAAATGTCTTGTCCTCTTGAAAATGGGCAAGGAGAAACTACTTGTATTTCATTCAAGTATTGGAGTGTTGTAAGTGATATAGTGTCTGTTCAGTTGAGACACTATATCACTTATACATGTAGGCATGAGAAAGAAATATTACAAAAGACACCTATATCATTTTTTGGTCACTTGTAATAGCCTTTAGGCTCGTCTCTTTTATTTCACCTACCAATGATATTTTGGATGATTCAGGTGAACAATGTTGGTTTGCTTCTTGGCCAGAAATCTTGAGTAGTTTCATTCCATTTGTTTATGCTTACTTATATTAATTCAAATATATTTATTTTTCAAGCCTATATTTCTTATTTTGTAAATAATTAGTTTGTATAGAATTATTTTTAAATTCGCTTCCTTGTGAAACTTGTTTCCTTGAGCATCAGACACTTTCATATGTATCAAAGAAAGGTGTCTTTTCTTGTTAAAAAAAAGAGTAGAATTATTTTAAATAGCTATAACATAAATGGTTCATGAGTAACATGCAGCATATTGCAACTTAAAATCATCTTTGCAGTGCTATATGCCCATACTTAGCTCTGGAAACCTGCCGGCATTGGCGTCTTAGCAACAAGACTGTCAATATGATGCGGAATGGAAAGATGCCTACTGTAACAATTGAACAAGCTCAAAAGAACTTTTGCAAGGTGTGGCTCCGGTTTTTTACCAGACATTTTTAAATGTGCTGAATTATTATGTTTTACTCAAATTCTTAACTTAGTTTAGGTTTGATTCTTCTGTTGAAATGTTTTCTTTGGAACTGACGGTATTGTTGCTATGCTTTGGATGCATATCCAACGCGATTGCTATATTAGGCAGTGAAGTCTGGTCTTCTCAAAATTCTTTCCAAAATGGGTATTTCTTTACTATCGAGGTATACCAGTTATACTTTCCCATTTTCTGTCTGTTTCTAAGAAGTTTTTTTCTTACTTTTTCAAGAAACCCTAGTAAGTTTTTGACAATGTTTCTTCTTTTACATGTGTAGCTATTGTGGGGCACAAATATTTGAGATCTATGGCTTAGGAAATGAGGTTGTAGATTTTGCATTTTGTGGGAGCATATCAAAAATTGGCGGCTTAACGTTTGATGAGGTTAGAAGTTTTTTTATTTTTGGATAAGAAACAATTTCATTAAGAATGAAATAAGGTGCTACCCTTTGTATGTCTTGTTTTTTGTATGCATTTGTTATTCTTTCCTTGTTTTCAAGGAAAACTTGGTGTTATTCCAAAAAAAAAAAAAGTACAGATGGGAGGAATCGGAGGATAAGTTCTCCCAATGGTGTGCTAATTGATAATTTTGACTTCTTTTTATTAAAAAAAAAGATAATGACTTTGAGACGATAAGCAAATTATGTGCTACTATTCTTAAGCTGCGTTGAGTAGCTTGAAATTGGTTGTTGCACTTATAGCTTGTCGTCCCTGTGTGACTGACATTATCGAGCTTTTACTGTAGAATTTAGGTTGTGTTTGGTTTGCCGTTTGGAATCCGGGGATTGGATTTGGAATCCGAGGGTTTGGAATCAGTTGTTTGGTAAATGTAAGGATTTCGGGAGTTTAGAATCTGGGAATTTGAAACAATATTCTTTATAATTTAGGTCATCAATACAACAAACCAAACACCGTAATCAAGATTCCGGGGAATTTGATTACAGTACTGGATTTCGGGGAATTCAGATTCTGGGGAATCTGGATCTCAACCCGCAAACCAAACCAGGCCTTAAGGTTTTTCAGTCACTGTGTAATTCTCTTTTTACTAAAATATTTTTCAATACCCTTCTGCAGTTGGCCAGGGAGACTTTGTCTTTCTGGGTGAAAGCATTTTCTGAGGATACAGCTAAGAGACTAGAAAATTTTGGATTCATACAATTCAGACCAGGAGGTATGTGCTAAATGTCAGACTTGACAAAACTTCATTCAAGATTTGAATGCTGAGTGCAGATTAGTTACGCGTGATTAAGGCCTTGTACTTTCAGGAGGCATAGAGTGCATTTTATCATTACGATTAAAAGTGAATTCCAAGTTCAACACTTATTCCCTATATTTTCTCATGTGTGGTGGCACATGGGTTATAGCTCTTTTTGGTTACTTGGACGAAAAACAAGGTTCTTAAGAATCTTTTTTTTTTTTTGGTGTGATAAAAGGGGAGTATCATGGAAACAACCCTGAGATGTCGAAGTTGCTCCATAAAGCTGTGCGCCAGAAAAATGAAAGTGCTTATGCAGTATATCAGCAGCATTTGGCTAATCGGCCTGTAAATGTAAGTGTTAAAGACATAACTTAGCCTTTCCCTTGAAGATTTTACCTGAAATTTCTGAGATTAAAGCAGTTATATTTGAAGTTATCTGGCATCTGAATTTACTTCTCTTTAAATCCTAAGGTTCTTCGCGATCTTCTGGAGTTCAAAAGTGATCGTGCTCCAATTCCTGTGGGAAAGGTTGAACCTGCAATATCTATAGTTAAACGCTTTTGCACTGGTGGAATGTCACTTGGAGCTATTTCAAGGGAAACACATGAAGCAATTGCTATTGCAATGAACAGAATCGGTGGTAAATCCAATTCAGGAGAAGGTGGTGAGGTAGTTTACTGTATGCTTTTACAGCAGCGTTTCATAAAAGTTACTGTGTTTAAAACTATAGGAAAAGTACTTCTATACATAATGACATACCCAATATCATTATTGTACAGGATCCTATTCGTTGGAAACCTCTAGCAGATGTTGTTGATGGGTACTCCCCTACGCTGCCACATCTTAAAGGCCTTCAGAATGGCGATACTGCTACTAGTGCCATTAAGCAGGTAGCACCTTTTAACCTCTCATTTATCTGATAAGAACCAACACCAATCGAATAGAATAAGCAAATATTGTATTGAGTTTCTTCTTAGGAACCAGAGCAAAAGTCTCCAGTTCTAAGATGACTGACAATGACCTAAATCTTCCTATTTATACTAAGCAAGTAAAATACTAAAATATCCTTCAATAAAGTAATAAATCAAATAACAATAATAAAGATAATAATAAACTACGCCGAATCTATTCTTCAAGTCTTA
>JBBMEF010000018.1:10691415-10711468 GCA_037832685.1 Sicyos baderoa | reverse complement strand
GTCCGTCCCGACCCGATCAGCCCCTCCCGCTCCGCGTAGCCCCCCGTCAACCCTAAATTTCCCGTGCCCGCGCCGCCCCTCGCATCGCCGCCCGCGCCCCCGTCGTTGCGCACCACCGCCGCCGTACCCGAGCCTCCGCGCCCCGCTCCCGTCGTCGATCCGCCGCCCCACACGCCACGGCCGTCTCCTGGTCGGCGCTCCGCGAAGTCGCCGTCGCGCCCCCGCTCCATCCTCCAACCCTCGTCGCGCTCGGTGTAGCCGTAGCGTGACGTGTAGCCGCCGCCGCCGCCGTGCCAGCCACGTCCGCCGCCGCCGCTCTCCTCTCCTTCTCGGCCCCACGCAACCGCCGCCGTCGTCCCCTTAGCCGAGGTTTCCCCGCTCTCCAACTCCTTCCCCGACCCTTCCTTCTCCATGCTGCCGCCGTCGTCTTTCGTTCGGACTTCTCGGAACGCCGCCGTTAAGTCAGCAACATTCGCTACTAACGCCGCCAGCTTCGCCTCCATGCCTTCCACGCTGGTTTTCAAAGCCTTGTTCGAATCCTCGCATTCCTGCACCCGAACATCCATCCTGGTTTCGACCATTGTGCCCGGATCGACTGCTCTGATACCAAAATGATAGGAACTAACACCAATCGAATAGAATAAGCAAATATTGTATTGAGTTTCTTCTTAGGAACCAGAGCAAAAGCCTCCAGTTCTAAGATGACTGACAATGACCTAAATCTTCCTATTTATACTAAGCAAGTAAAATACTAAAATACCCTTCAATAAAGTAATAAATCAAATAACAATAATAAAGATAATAATAAACTACGCCGAATCTATTCTTCAAGTCTTATTACGACGCTTGTAAACTTGTATCGCCTTCGGGATCGTATCAATACTATAATTTGTATCATAATTGTGTAATATTTTTCTCAGCATATTAATACTATTTTTTCTTTAATTACTACACCATGACCTAATTCTGTTTCTCAGTAAAGAACAATAATGCGCACTTTATCCTATGTAGAGGTACATAGCCAATGTATCGTTGGAAATTATTGGATTGTGGCTTATTTTATCTTCCTCAGGTTGCTTCTGGACGTTTTGGTGTCACTCCAACATTCTTGGTCAATGCTGATCAATTAGAAATCAAAATTGCGCAAGGTGCAAAGCCCGGAGAAGGTGGCCAATTACCTGGAAAGAAAGTTAGTGCTTACATTGCAAGGTTGAGAAATTCAAAACCTGGTGTTCCACTTATTTCTCCTCCTCCACATCATGACATTTATTCTATAGAGGATCTTGCACAGTTGATCTTTGACCTTCATCAGGTAATTCTATGTGGCTTGCTGAATGTACTCATTTTATATTAGTTAGTGGTGACTGGTGAGATGCAGACCATCGGTCATATCTGATTTCATCAAATAAATAGGTGAACCCAAAGGCTAAGGTATCAGTAAAACTTGTGGCTGAAGCCGGAATTGGAACGGTGGCTTCTGGGGTTGCTAAGGGTAATGCTGATATTATACAGGTATCTATATTTCAAAGTTCTATCCGTTTATGGAGCAGTCTGTATTTTATGTGCTACAGTATAACCGATGTTCTATACAAGTCTGATCTAAGTCTCTCTACATTTGGCAGTGATATAGTTTTTGCTTCAGAGTATAAGATTAGTATGAATCATTTGTTATATAATTCAGAAATTTGATGACTTCTGTATGCCTGACCTGAAGCATTAATTATATTAAGGCTAAATTGAAATCAATCAGGGCTTTTCTGCGTTTTGTTGTCTACTAAAGCATACATTCTATAGTTTTTACTTGAGAAATCCCCCCTCCCCTCGGTTTGCATTGCAATAGAAAGCAGAAGCTGAAAAGTTTCCTTTCATGTTATCGAAGCTGTAAGCAGGAATAAATAAAAAATTTGTGGAATAGGAAAAGAAGAATTTTAGTTGATAAATTCTCTTATTAACTTTTAATGATTATGCCCTGCAATACCACAAGAAGCAGAGGGCAGAAGCTGCAGCGGCAGTGAGCCTCACGCTCAGGTCAGATGGGGAGCAATTGGGCTAGGCAGTGACGAAAAATGATTAAAAAAAAAGGGGCCAAACAAGGTAGCGGGGCTACTGACGGACGCGGTGGTGGGATTATGGCAGACAAAAAACCCAATGACAAACAGAATGATCCTAAAATCCAAACCTTAAGTTTTCAAAAGCCCTAGGATAACAACCAAAACCCTAATTAACAATAGACTTTGATACCATGAAAAACTCAAGGTTGAGAGAATAAGAATACTCTATTCCATTCATCAAAGCGTTATACATGTACAAGGCTAACCCCCTAAGTAGGAGAAGGCAAGAAGACAAAATGGACAACACAACTAATAAATTTACAAATATATAATTATACTAATATAAGAACTATAACAAGCATATCTTTTCAAATGAGCATATTAAGTGTTATTATCTTCCAACTCCGTTTAATTTCAAGTTGCAAGCATTAAATTAATAATCTGCAGAATAGGTAAAGGTGAACGTGGATGATACTCAGGCCTAAGTTCTCTTATTGGTTCTGAATATTTAATATTTCGGTCATTCATTTGGTTGATTCATGTATCTGATTTGCCTTGCAGATATCAGGACATGATGGTGGAACAGGAGCTAGTCCTATAAGTTCTATTAAGCATGCTGGTGGCCCTTGGGAACTTGGACTGACAGAAACACATCAGGTTCTCATGTGCATTATCATATTCGTTATTATTACTTCAGTCTGTTTGAAGATGTGTTTTTGATCTTTGAATGATAATATGCAGACCCTTATTCAAAATGGACTTAGAGAAAGGGTCATTCTTAGAGTTGACGGTGGCTTTAAAAGTGGAGTTGATGTCTTAATGGCCGCAGCAATGGGTGCGGATGAATATGGTTTTGGTTCAGTTGCCATGATTGCTACTGGTTGTATAATGGCCCGCATATGCCACACTAACAACTGCCCAGTTGGTGTTGCCAGTCAGGTAATTAATAGAGTTTCTAGACGCTCTTTTGAAAGTTGTTTTGGAGGCAACTTTCCATTTTTGTTTGGAAACTGTGTGAAATGACTCGTTAGAGTTAATGTTGTTGTGGATATTGAAATCTGTTGAAACATGTTTAGTTATATCCACCAACATGATACGATCCCGAGAGCGATGCAAGTATACAAGAGGCACAATAAGAAGTGAAGAGTAGTATTTAGGGCTTTAGTATTATATTATTATATTATTAGAGTTTATTATTATTATAGTCGGTATGTTATTAGGAGATAAGAGTTATTATGTTTAATGAAGGGTAGTTCAGTAATTTCCAAAGAGTTACTATAAGTAGGAAGAATTAGGTCAGTTAGGGGTTATCCAAGAACTTGAGGCTTTGCTCTGGTTCTTGGGAAGAAACTATTCAGTATTCAATTCAATTTGTGTTAGTTCATAACACAACACTCTTCTTCACTTGTGGGTTTGAAAATTTGAGAATGTCCAAATCAATATTAATTGGGGATGAGACAACTCGGTAGGAGCTCTAATATTAATTGGGGATGAGACAACTCGGTAGGGGCTCTTTGATACCATGTTGAAACATGTTAAATCACCAATCAACCCAGAAGTGTGGTGGTAAATTTAATTATATCAACCAACAAAATCATTCTAACATTATTGATTCAAGCTTCATACTTGTATGGAGTTCGATGTGTGACTGACTGCTACTATTTCTTTCTCTTTTCAGAGAGAGGAGCTGCGTGCACGTTTTCCTGGTGTACCTGGCGATCTTGTTAACTATTTTCTTTATGTTGCTGAGGAGGTTATTTCTCTTCTTGCCAATTTAGCCTTTCTTTTGTTTATACTTTCATTTGGAAGTCTGTATAGATCCTAATCTTGGACAATTTCTCGTTGCATTTTTGTGATCTTATCTTGCTCAATTTTTTATTCTATGGTTTGAATCCAATTTTATTGTTTGTTTCAGGTGAGAGGCACATTGGCCCAGCTAGGATATGAGAAGTTGGATGATATAATTGGAAGAACAGAATTATTAAGACCTCGGGATATATCTTTGATGAAAACACAGCATCTCGATCTCAACTATATTCTTTCTGTATGTATTTAGATGGAACCATTTTAATTGCTGTTTTTGCATATTGGGTGTTATTATATGATTATATCACCATGCATTTAAGTTTTTATTAATAAGTGTTCTTATATAACCTTAAACGTATTTCTAGAGTGCTGGATTACCAAAATTGAGCAGTACTGAAATCCGCCATCAAGATGTTCACACAAACGGTCCTATTCTGGATGATACCATACTTTCAGACCCTCAGGTATGAATAAAGTTAATAAACGATCCTCAGTTCAACGAGAATGGTGCAATATTTTCATTATTTTTTCCTTTCATCTTCTATGTAGGACCCGATTACCCATTTTTAACTTTTTTTAGAACCTAATTACTTGAACATAACTCACTTTCACTCTGTTATATGATTATCCCGTTGATTATACTATAAAGTTACATACCTTCTTTTTCTTTAGTTTTTTTTTAGTCTTTTTCTTTAGTTTATAGCCCCTTCTTTTTCTTTAGTTTTTTTTTAGTCTTTTTCTTTAGTTTATAGCCTTCTTGTATCTGTTTGAAGTGGCTCTAAACTCTTCTCTTGCTCTATGGGTAAAAACGCATTAGGTTGATTTTGTAAAATATCTTTTGTTCTATTAGCAACCACTTTTATTTCTAAAGATCGTGAGATAAGAAAATATATATTATCTGGACTGGACTTGACTGTGTCCTGAATTTTTATTTATTTATTTAATTTCTGTATCCAGATATTAGATGCAATTGAGAGTGAGAAAGTAGTGGAAAAGACAGTAAAGATATACAATGTCGATCGTGCTGTCTGTGGGCGTGTAGCAGGGGCGATTGCAAAGAAATATGGGGACACTGGTTTTGCTGGTCAACTGAACATTACGTATGATGCAAATTTTAGAGAACTATTTTTAATGTTATGAGAAGTAAATTGAAGGTTATGTTGGAGAACTCTGTTCAAGTTTTCTTTCATGTCTTCAGGTTCACAGGTAGTGCTGGACAATCATTTGCATGTTTTCTAACACCTGGAATGAACATTCGGCTTATAGGAGAAGCCAATGATTATGTGGGAAAGGTACATCAAATATTATTTTACTGTAAGAGTTGATGTCTTAAGTAGAAATGAAGCAGCTTGATTCAGCGCCCCTTGTTTGTCATATTTAAAAATGTCTAAGTTAGATACCAGTTTGGACATTACAAGCGATATTATTTTCTTAAAAGTCTGTTATGAATTCATTGTCCATCTTTGTGTTGTGATTTTATGGATCAATATTAAATAAGTTCTTACTCTAATTATTTATATCTGCAAGGGTATGGCTGGGGGTGAATTAGTTGTCACTCCAACTGAAAATACCGGGTTTGTTCCTGAGGATGCAGCCATAGTGGGGAATACATGTCTTTATGGAGCGACTGGTGGCCAAATTTTTGTTCGAGGTAAAGCCGGGGAGAGGTTTGCTGTCAGAAATTCACTTGCTCAGGCAGTCGTTGAAGGAACTGGTGACCATTGTTGTGAATACATGACTGGTGGTTGTGTTATTGTAATTGGCAAGTATGTAATTTCTCTTTATCTAAGATATCGAGTTTTTTGGTTGGTTTTAGAGAGGATTATACTGACTATTTTTTGGGTCCAACTTACTCAGAGTGGGAAGAAATGTAGCTGCTGGAATGACCGGAGGCTTGGCTTATATTCTCGACGAGGATGATACTCTTATTCCAAAGGTTTTTGCTCATTCTAACCAATCTTTAGCTCTAATTGGAGACCTCGTTTTTTTCCCAATACTTTTATATGAATGAATTAAGTTAGTCTCTGGATTATTGCTATATTGTTGTATTGATATTCTGATATGATAATCATCATGCTCACTATGTTCTTTCCTGTTGGAAATCTAGTTTCGAAGTTTTTGAGTGTGAGTATTAGTGTTGCCGAATGCCTAGGGCAACTTCAGTTTGTAAAAGAAGATGGGTTCAATCATGATGGTCAACTACCTAGGAATTAATTTCTTATAGATTTCCTTGATATCTAGATGTTGTAGGGACAGGCAGTATGTCCTGTGACATTAGCCGAGGTGCGCGCAAGCTTGCCCGGATAGTCACGGATAAAAAATAGTATTGCCGAATCCCTAGGGCAACTTGGGTTTGTAAAAGGAGGTTAGATTGCTCACTTAAACATTGTAAATTAGGTTAGCGATGATGATATATTGAATCAACTCTAGGAGACTGAGTGAAAGAAATAGTGTAAATAAACAGTGACTTCTAGCCATTTCTGTATGGGTTTCATGAACTTTGTTTGAGCAAATATTAGGTGCTTCTTAGATTTTAAGAAATAGTAAAAATAGCATCATAATCATATGAGATAAGATTAAAAAAGAAGTGAATAATCTTTCATCTTTATGATGACAATAATAATAATAAGCAACCATGTGCTCACTCGGCACTAGAATAGAAGCAAAAAAAAGTCCAGCGATAATATTTTCTATAATCAACCTCCTGGAACTTAGCTAACTACACAGAATGTTATTTATTTTCAAAAAAAAAATTCTTCTCGTTCTTGAACCATGACTTGGAAGTTAGAAGCACTTTGCTAGCATATCTTTTTCAAAAATAATTTTTATGTTCTTTATTTACTTCATTCCTCCTATTCTCACATCAGAATCATTCCTGTAAAATATGAGCAGGTTAACAAGGAAATTGTAAAAATCCAGAGAGTAACTGCGCCTGTGGGGCAGATGCAGCTGAAGAGCCTTATTGAAGCCCATGTTGTAAGTATTTTCCAATTCACATAAACTAAAAACATTTGAATATGGAACCGTTGGTTGGTTCCATTTGATTCACTGTCCAAACATCTGCCAACTGAGATATGTACTTCTGACAAACAGGAAAAAACTGGTAGCACCAAAGGCTCCGCCATCCTGAGCGAGTGGGATACGTATTTACCGCTCTTCTGGCAACTGGTTCCGCCTAGCGAGGAAGATACCCCAGAAGCTAGTGCTGAGTACATAAGAACAGCTACTGGAGAAGTGATTTTTCAGTCCGCCTAAAGGATCAAAGCAACCATTGCTGTGATCGTGTGCTTAAATTGCAAAAGCTGCAACTCTATGGCTTACAGAGTACGAATGGGAGTTTTTGATACGAAAAACGCTCACGTAACTCGGCGGTGAAGGCTATGACTTGATGGTGAAGGAACCCTGATCAACCATTGGGAGCAGTAAGTCTTCTCTTGTATCGAACTCTCTGTATATATCGATTGCAGCAGAAAAAGTTGTGATGTAGATTTCATGTAGTTTAGAAGCATCTGTTAATTCTGTGATTACAAATAAATATAGCCTTGGCTCATTATTGTTGGCCATTGCTTTCTTTCTACTAGCTAATCTACTTCCTTGCATTTCAGGTTTCAAAATTCTCTGATTATTTTGTATTCACCTCTGGGAACATGAATGAACAATGTGTATTCTCATAGACCATTTCTGAATGCTTTTATTTGAAATGAAATTATGTGTTTGAAGTGCTAGTTTGCCTTTGATTTTGGAAACAGAGGTGGAAATTTTTCACTGTTTAATGATTATAATTATACTAGGTTGCATGCAAGAGTTTTTATGTCTTTTATTTTTTTTTCTCATAATTAAATTGTAAACTTTTCGATCAAAACTGACTTCAATCGACATGACGTATGACATAATAATCACGAGGTTGAAAACGAACTGAATTCATTTGGGATATTCATTATTTCCTAAGAAACTTGTTTTATGCATCTCATTAAACATTAAATGCACGAGTGAAATTGGAGATTCGAACTTTTTTTAGTTTTAGATTGGATTTATAATATGATATATGTTTAAGTTATTTGAGTCATAACACGTAAGTGTAATAACTTGCAGTGTGATTATGTTTGAATTTTTATATCATCATATTCAGATGCTTTAATCATGAATTCACAATTTCTTTAAAAAAAAAATGTTTTATATAAAACATATATTTTTCTTTAATTCAACAATTAGGAGTAGAACCAAAAGGGTCAGTGACGCAATGGTTTCATTGTTTGGTTGTAAACCAGTTCAACACTAGTGTCATGGGTTCGAACCCTGAAAGAATCGGTATTTGTAATCTCCTCCCCCAACTTGTACTAAAAAAAAAACAATTAGGAGTAGAGGATACTGGGTAGTGCTATGTATATAAGTAACTAGCATATATGTAAACTCATCAATCTGATTAAAATAATCAAATTCAACCTATCAATTTCAAACTACATTAGATTTTTCTTTTTATATTCGAGTTTTTATATATATATATATATATTTAAATTGAGTTTAGATAAGCATAGATTAGATTATGTTTTGAAATAGAATTGTTTTATATCATAATATTTTATTTAGTTTGTATAGTATTTGAACTTTGTTGGTGCTACTGCTTTTCATTATAATAAATAGGGCATCAGAAATTGACTGAATAAAGAGAGATGCAATGCATTTCAAAGATAACAAAGTAACCCATTTTGTCAAAGTTTGTGTTTTTTTTAAAAAAAATAATATTATTTTACCAAAAGAAAGTTACCAACAAAAACTTGATCAGATGTTTAGAAAAAACAAGAATAAAAACAAAAGCTAATTATGACCTTTCAGCTTTATAGGGTAATCTAAAATGCCAATTTGTGGGTTTGGTTGAAACATTCTAACCAAATCTTGAAAAGGCATGATCTAAACTTTTATACTCTATTTTTTTTTTTTTTAATTAACTTTTATAATCATTTATATAAAAAAATTAAGACCACATTTTAGGATAGTTTTTAATTTAAAATAATATAAAATGTGACTTGTTAAACTACATAATAGGCCTGAAAGTATAGATCATTGTTTAATATGATCTAATTTTTTCTCTATTATAAATCATAGAAACAAGTGAGATATCTTACCTTTGTATCCTTCCAATGTTATTATTTTCCTAAATATTTCACATCAATGTCTTAGATAAGTCAAATCCTAGTAAAGTAAATTAATCTATACCAACCATTCAGTATATTTATTTTTTTATCTTTATAACACCCACAGTTATTTTTAAACAAAAGAAAAGAATATATCCAAAAACAATTAATCCAACCTATATACTTTTATTAAAATTTGGATTCCAAAAATATTTCTAACAAATTTCTTAAAACAAACCCTTTTAATTTAAATAGGATTAGAATCTAATCAAAACAAATTAAAGAAAAATTAAGGAAGTGACTTTTAGAAAAGAAGGCAACTTGCTTGACTCAGTCACAGTGGTTTAGTGGGTTTATGTCCTTTTAGCTTTTATTCTAATGAATGAAGATAGCTTTCACCAAATTAATTGGCTAATCACTCACTAATTGAATCTCTTGTGTCCCATTAAGCTATACAATTAGAGCACATAATTTCTTCCTCCACTTCATTTTTCTGTCTCCTGGTTCATGCACATAGCTCAATTATTAACAATATTCATAAACACTCTATTCTAACAAAAATCTTTTTATTTTTATTTTTTATTTTTAATTTTTTAGTATTTTAAATTACATATTTGATTCTAAGGTTGACTATCAAATATTAAATTGGGCATAACTCAACTATACTCAACTATCAACTATACTGGTGTACTAACAACATAAGGTTAGTTATTCAAAGTCCTTCAACTTTCTAATTGTATCAAAAAAGAAATATGTTAATTTTGAGATTTAGACCATTTTAACTCTCGAACTTTTAAAGGTTAATTTAAGTCACTTACTCAAAATAATTTTTTTTAGAAAAATACAAATTAAAAATAGTAGTTATAATCAATTTGACATTAATATTAATTAAAATCAGTTCAATATTTTAAAGAGAAATTGTATTAGATTAGTTTTTTTTAAACAAATATTTACAAATCTAGACAAATTTTAAAATATATGCATTCACATTTATTAATACAGTTCATTGTAAATATTCATTAACATCACTATTATGTATTATAAATAATCATTAATATCAATATTATAAGAAAGTATGCATCAATACACATTAATATCGATACCATATTTGCTATTTCTTTTAAATAAGATTATTTATAATTATTTTCTAGATTTGAAGAGTTTGTAAAAAAAATTCTAATTTTAATACAATCACACAAAATGTGTACATATTTTTAAACTTTATAGAAATAATTTAAAAGAGATAAACATTTTTTAAGGATTAGTTTTTTGTGAAAAAAATTTGTTAAGATTATAAATGAAAATGAAATTAATCTCAGAATTTAAATATTAAAATTCATAGAATAAAATGGAAAAAATTTTAAATTTAAAGATTTAAATTAAATTTATATTAGCCTTTACCTTTAAAAAAAATAATTCTCTCCAAATTTTGGTATATGTTCTTTAATTTCATCTAAAATAATGTTGGTTTGATGGAATTTAGACCAAATAGTTTAAGATTTGGATGAGATGAGATACAGATTGACTAACTAGGCGACTGTGGTTGACCAATTACAGCCAGTCAATCTCAATCTTATGATTATTTTTTTTATTTTTTTTTTGAGAAACAATCCTATGAACTTGTTCATATGATTGTCAAAGCTATGTCATCTAATTTAAATTTCAAGAAATAAATGTTAGGTCAAATATCTCGTCTTTATTAGTACATTAATGACAAATACAAAAAAAATATAAGCACAATTTAAAGGGTATGAATGTAACTACAAAATTTATAAATTTTCAGTGAATAAATATTAAACAAGTTGATGAAAGAAATATATGATTTGCGGGGGAATTTGGGTGCATCCCGAATAGTACTCTTATCATGATATCATTCATTTGAAGTCACATAATTTTTTTTTTTATTCTTTTTATAATAAATATAAAGTAAAAAAAGAGAGATGAGATATGTGATATCAAGTATCACATAGGTAACATCATAATGAAGATGTTATCCGCAGTGTACCCAAATTCTTCTCTATAAATTTAACATTACATTTTTCCCTTTTTTTTTTCTCATTTTGATTGTCATATGATAGGACACTCGAATTAAACAAGTTTTTAATAGTAATTTTATAAAAACTACCATCACAAAAACTTTAATTTCTAATCATTCAAAATAATTTACTTTAATTTCTAATCATTCAAAATAATTTTTAAAGTAAATGTTACTCCAAAATCTAATCTAAACACCTCCCAACTTGTAGTCACAAAAATGTTATATTTAAAGGAAATAAATGAGGTAGGAGGAGTGGGTATGCAATGAATGATTAAGAATGACAAATAAAAAGCTGATAGAGTTACAAATTCCAGTTACAAATTCCAAGTAGAAAACATTAATATAACCAACCAAACAATGGAATGGTTGGATTGAAATTGGATTTCAAACCCCCCACAACAATATAACCAACCAAACAATGGTTTAGAATGGTAATTCCATCCCATTCCAAACCTCTTCAAACCCAAAGTTGGATGGTGATTTTTCAAATCCGTGGGCCCTGCTATTTTTTCACCTTTCTTATTATATCTCCTTCCTTTTTCATACATATAATTATTATTTATTTTTATTATCATTCAATAATAATAACATAATTTTGATTAATATGAAAGTGACAACATTTTATAAGAATTTTCAATAAAATATAATATTTTTGAATTTCAACTATTATATAATTTTTAATTATTAATATTATTATAAGTATTAATAAATATAAATTATATAATCATTATAGAAGAATATTATTTTTACATTTTTTAATTATTAATATAAAAATTATGATTTCAAATTTTTAATAAGTACAATGTCTTAATTTAATGAAAAGATTATTGCATTGCATAAAAGTTGATTAAAAAATAAAATAACAAATATTTAAGATTTATATATAGCAAATTAAACAAAATATACATGTAAATAAGAGTGTGTGATATAAATATGTTTTATTGAAATTATTTTATCCTTATAATATCATTTAATTTTTCTTAAAATTCTATAAATATAATATTTTTTTAATTCATAAATGTAATATTATTTTTATTAATATTATATTATTTAACTTTATAATAGTTTTGTTTTAAAAAAATAATAATAATAATAGTATACACAATATTGATATTATATTGTCTTAAAATAGATACATAATTATTATTATAACTCAATTTTATGTTCATTAGTATTTTAAAATGAAGGTTTCAGTTTTTTATTTTGGTACTATTTATTATTAATTTTATTTACTTATATTTATTATCATTAATAAAATTTATTTAATATAAAATGAAATAAATTCATTTTTTTAATTATCCTAAATTATCTCAAAAATAAATAATGTTGAAAAACGATTAAGATTCGAATGATAAACATAAATATAATAAATTTTATAATAATTCTTTTTTATTATAAAAATTGTCCTATTAACATTATTTTTAATATTTTATCTTGATTCCATTCCGGAGTATGAATACGACAAATCAAGCAATATTTCTTATTCCGAAGTTAGAATCCAACAATCACCATAATCAAGAATTCTGTGGTACTGAATTTCGAGAAATCCTAATTCGAGTGAATTGGATTCCAAACTAGCTAACGAAACGCCCCCTAACTATTTTTCTTTTTTATTCTTTTTTTCTTTTCTTTTTTTTAACTTATTTATTTTCTTAAATTGGCTGTATCAAGACACACTCTTCACCCTCAAGTGGGCCATACCATAAGCCCAGACTTGTGATAATATATATATTTTTAATATATATATATAAATAAAGTCCCTCTTATACCCACCATTTCCATCATAATTTCTTCTCATTTTTTCCGACCACTTTGTTTCCCGCCGATGCGGCGGCGCGTATGGAACAGGCGGAGTACGATGATGATGCAGTTGCGGTGGTGGTGGTGTTGATGGTAAGGCTTTGGAGCATATTCCCCGGCGTGGTCCTGGTGCTGTGGACGGCGGCGCTAGTGGTGTTGCCGTTGGTGTTGCCGCCGCTTCCTCCGCCGCCATTGCCGGTTCTTCTCGTGCCGGTTTTTATTTTGGGAGTTCTTTTCTTTTGTGCTCTCTCCACTTCTCATCTGCCCGATGATACGGCCATCATTTTCAATACTTAATATTACATTATGAGAAATATTTAGGTCATGTTCGGGGCATGACCTAAATATTAATACTCATATATGTGATTTAATATGGGTCACAAACTCTTTCTCTTTTTTTTTCATTTTATTTTTTTAAGCTTAACATAAAGTAACTCTTTTTTTTTTCTTTTTTTTTTAGGCTTAACATAAAATAACATGTGATTAATATTAGTAGGCATTATTATTTAGGTCATGTCTGGACATCACTTAAATATTTCTCTTTACGTTATTATGTTTTTTATTTATTGTATGTTTTCTTTTCATTTTTAGAATATATAACATCATTTTGTGCTCATTTTCCATGTATATATATATTACTAATATTTCTGCTTTGCTTCCAAGTTTTATTTGCGAGGATTAACGTGTTTTTAGCTGGGATTTCTTTAATTATATATGGATTTCAATTTTTTTTTTTTATCAAATTAAATATAGCAAATACTAAAACGGACATTTTTGAAATGAGCTCTATATTTTGGTAATGAGGCACTATTGATTGTTATAAAAAATTATGTTGTAAATGAAAATATTAAAATAGATAGAGATTGTAATACCTAATAATATCACACTTTACCAAAATATAGAGCTTTCATGCATATTATTAAAAGTGAATAAATCTCTTCTACATATATGTGTACATGAGCTCTATATATAATGCCACAAAAAATTTCATTACTTTTCAATACTTTTATTTATTTATTTGTTTAATTGTAACCCTTAATGTTGTCACATAGGTAAAATGTAGAGTTATAAATGTGTAGAGAAATTTTACTCTTTAGAAAGTTTTAGGGGTATTTATTTATCCTATTTAATGAAATATTTAACTTTAAAAGTTATATTGATAAGTAATGTTGAGTAGTTAAAAATTTAGAATTATAATAAAAAAACTTGTTTTCACGTGATTTCTATGCAGAGAAGTTATAATCAAAATCTTGTTTGAATGCAGATTTAAAATGAGTAATTATTTTGAGTAATTAAATAAATAATGATTAAAAATGAATAGTTAAAAATGAGCTATTATAATTGATTTAAATGAAGGATTAAAAATAAATAGTTAGAAATGATTGAATAATTATAAATGAATTATTATAAATAAATTATTAAAAATGAGAATTATTTTTAAAAGTAAAAATAAAAAATTAATAAAAACTTATTTAAATATAAATTTTGAGAATAAATTAATAAATACTCCAATTAAATCCTCCTTGCATATAACTAAAACGACCCCTTACTCTTTTTTTTAGTATAAGTTAGGGGAGAGGATTACAAATATCAATTTTTCTCGAATTCAAACTTGTGACGCTGTGGTTGAACTGATTTATAACCAAACAATAAACCTATTGCGTGATTGAGCCTTTTGTACATTAAAGTTTACTCCAACTTGTGATGTAATTGTAATTGTAATTGTCTATCTCATTTCAGTTGGTAATTACAAATTCACTTTCCTGAAATCTCGTCTAATTTATGATGCTTTATTGGACAATGTGTCAATGACAACAGATAGTATTTGTTCATTATCCATTTTTTAAGTTACACGATTTATGATGCCTATAACAATCTATGGATGCATCTATAGAGGTGAAAAAAAAATCCAAAAATCAACAAAACTGTAATGATATTTTTAATAGTAAAAATGATAAATTATTTTAAATAATTAAAAAAATTCGATTTAATAGTTTTTCAAGTGAATTTTTCATGTATAACAAAAATTGGTTAAAAAATTACATTTATAGCACAAAAGTGATAATAATTGCACATATACCAAAAAATTGAAAGTAGACGAGTGATTGAGTGTGATTGAGTTCACTCACTAGTTATTGATTGAACTCAATCAATTGAGCTCGATCACTTAACAAACTGATTGATTTCAATCACTGGTTATTGATTAAGTTCGATTGAGTTCAATCACTCAAAATTTTGGTATAAACGAATTTTTGATAAAAATGTGCTATAATTCTAATAGAGGATTTTAAAGTTGGTATACACAACAAATTTCCACTTTTCAAAGAGATTAATAAATTCTTAATTTAAATTCTGGATGACAAACAAACCCTCCCAATAAGTTGTATTTATTCTTATTTTAAAAAAAAAAAAAAATATGTACATTCTCCACGTAATTTTAATTATTTATTTATTTATATATGTGACTGTCTCGGTTTACTTGCGTCCACCTCTACCAATATCACGAAATATATTGCATAACTCTATAACATTTGGATGCCAACAAAATTTGTAAAAAATATATTTTTACATAGGTGACCATCAGAGATTAAACTCATTATAAGTATCTCAAAATCATCTTTAATTACTTAAATCATTCGATGATGATTTAAATGTTATATTGATGGTAGCCAATGTAAAATTTAGACCAAGACTCTTAATTCCCATTATATATAGTATCTATTTTAAAAAAAAGATGGTAGCCAATTATTGAGTCCTCTTTGACCTCTTCTCCAGTTGTAACTATACACAATCATGTCATTTCATTTATGAGTTGTCTGGTCTAAATATATCTCACACACAATTCTTTTTGGGAAATTGTACTAAATAGTCTAATTTTACAAAATAATTACAGATTTAGGCAAATTTAAAAAAATTTACATTCATAGTCAAATATACGGTATAAATAATACTCATCGTACTATATTATATATTAGTTATTCAGTATAAAAAGTATTACTTTATACCGTATATTTGATTATGGTTGCTAAATTTTTTAAAATTTGCCTAGTGTCGTAAATATTTTATCAATTTGGTCTATTCCTCCAAAAATCCCATTCTTTTTTCCTATGCTAAAAATCCCACTTGAATTTTAAAACATATCTTATAACATAAACTACATTTATTTAATCCATTTATTTAAAAATAAAACAGAGATAGAGATGGAGAAACTTAGGAAAATGCATGAATCTACATGATAACACTGAACATCAACTTGCATTGGTTCAGTAACTCAAAGCTGCTGCAAAGTTTTCAGCGATCATGACCTGTCAAACTAAACCAAGGAATTTGCTCACTTTTTTTCTTTAAATATTTTAATGGTGTGATTCTACATAAAATAATTTTTTAGTAAATATTTATTGGGATTTTTTTGCAAGAATATACCAAATTGATAAAATATTTACCATACTAGCCAAATTTGAAAAAAAATTAACAACCATAATCATATATACGGTATAAAGTAATACTTTTTATATTGAATAATTAATATATAATAGAGTATGATGAGTATTATTTATATTGTATATTTAACTATGGATGCTAATATTTTCAAATTTGCTTACATCTGTAATTATTTTGTAAAATTAGACTATCCACTACAATTTCCCTATTTATTATTGGTTTAAATTATTAATTTTTTAAAAAAAATTAAAAAAATTCTTAGAATCTCTCTGACCATAAAATCACTCCATTACCGTTAAAGAATTTATTTATTTAATATTTTTCCACCTAATGAAGTTTCTTCAACTTGTCCAACTTGAAATTTTTTATTTTCCTTTCTATTTCAATTCTAACTTGTATGTTCATTCTAAATTGGTTTCTCAATTGGAAAGTTTTCGAAGATTATGAGCTGTCAAACTGAATGAAGGAAATTTCTCACCTTTTATATATTTTAATATTCGTAATTGTTTAGACCATTTAAGAGATACTTAGATTAAATTTTAGATAATGAATAATTTTGAATAGTTAAAAGTTGTAAGAAAACTTGATGTAACTTTTTTTATTTATTTTATAAATAAAAGATGAAGTTATTTTGTTTATAGAATTTAATAAATGATTAAAAGTGGATGATAATAAATGAGAGATTATTTTTAGTAGTAAAGATGAAATGTTGTTTTTGAATAGTTATAATAATTTTTTAAATGTAATTTTTTAAAGAGTAATTAAGTAAATATTTATTTTAAATCATTCAGATTAACAAACACTTCTTGAATATCATCGTCCTATAATATTTGATTGTAAAACAAATTTATATAACTTTTTTAAAAAAAATAAATAGTTATCATTAATTAAACTATTTTTTAATTTTATGGAGTCTCTGGACCATTAAAGTGTTCTATAAAAGTTAAAGAATATCTCAAACACATGCATCTCTATCTATAATATTTTCCCAACTAATGACAGTTTGTTCAACTTGTACAACTTGAAAATTCTTATTGTTCCTTTAGATTTAAATTCTAATTTGTATGTTCATTCTAGATTGATTTCTGAATTTTTAAACCTTCTCTATTTATATATCTAAAGTTGGTATAAAACATATTTCAGATACTTTAATTAATATTTTTATAAATGGTTTAATTGAAGTTTAAAATTGACATACCTATCTTATTTATTTACTTCTCATCTAAGTTTTTTTTAGTTAGACTATAATAATTGAGGGAGAGAATTTCAATCCAAATCAGACATGTAATTAGAGTCAAATATACGCCAGTTGGTCTAATTGAATACTATATCCTCAACTAGAAAACTACATTTTCTAATTTTTATCTTTTATATGATTGATTAACAAAATATTGAAATTTGTTTCAGAAAAAAAATTGAAATTATTCTTGTTTGTATTTGAAAGAATATATTATATAAAAAAAATATTGTTAAGTAATGAGTAAAGAATTAATGATAAGGTTCAAAATGGTTTTTCTATGTTATTTTTTCGAATAAAACATCATTAATCTAGAATTCACATTTAAAAGTTTGAAATTCAAAAGTCTATTGGCTGAAAAAAAAGAAGAGAATTGCTCATTTCAATTAAATTTTATATAAAACGTTAGATTGTAAATTTATTCATTCAAATTTTTATATTTGTGACTTATACTTTAAAAATGTCCAGAAATATATATGTTTAAAATTTGTTTTAAATGGATTAGCAATCGTTTCATTATTTGGTTGTAAACCAATTCAACAAATTAATGAATGAATTTTAAAATATCTAACGTCTATTTAACTTTTCAATTTAAGAAGAAAAAAAAGGGTTAATTAATAACATATTTAAATATTTTTAAAAGTCTATAAACCTAATCAACAAAAATTCAGTCGTTCAAAGATTTAAACTCGTGATTTAACCTAAAACAACTAAGAATCTACATGGATGAATTCACGGTTTAAAAGATTTGTGACTCCTTTAAGTAAAAAGAAAAAAAAAAGTTCATGCCATTGTTGCCAGTGTTTCAATTTTTTTTATTGATATCACGCACCTCGACTAATATCACGCGACATACCGTTTCACCCCACAATATTTGAATGCTAAGAAAATTCGTAAGAAATTAATTCCTAGGTAGATGACTACCATAAATTAAATTCATCCATTTTATGCACTTTAATGGTATTTTTTGACCAATTGAACAACTCCATGATGATTGCCCAGTGTTTCAAACTAAGTGTTGATCTAAGTAGTAAAAAAAGGTGTAATAGTGTCCTACCTTTAATTTCAATGATTTTTCTATCTAAACCATGATGAATGGCATATCAAGCTAATGGGTGTGATGATTCTAATGTAGGTATGATAAATGATGCTACTAGAGTTGTCAACTCCCACCAATGAAACTTTATATGGTTCATAAGTGATTTCAAATAATGAGGGGATCTTTAAAATTCAAAGGCTAATAATATGATTGGGTTTAACATCCTAAAATGATTTAGTGGTTAAAAGAATTTTATGAACTTAAGGATGATGAGTTCAATTTATTGTGATCACTTAAGAATTAATTTCCTACAAATTTATTTGACATCCAAATAATAATGTAAGATTAAGTGTTATGTCATGTGAGATTAATTGCAATGTGCATAAACTAACTTGAAAAAACATAAATTTCAAAAAAATAATAATAATAATAATAAGATTTAGTTGTGCTTTTCTCTTTGTAATTTTTACTGAAAAGTTGGTGGCTAGCTCTAGTTTCTTGTCCATTTCTTTCTCTTTTTTTCCTTTCATTTCGAACAAAAACTACTTAATTATAACTTTAATTATTTTGTAATATCTTTCTTTACTTATGTTCTTACAAAAAATAATAATAATAATCAAATATATTTTGAAAACTAAAAACGTATAATATTTATATGGAAATTTATCTCCATTGCACTTGTATTATATTTGTAGCACAATTTCTAAATTATAGAATCATAGAGAAAAAAATTCGAACTTGTAATTTCATGGTTACTAGGTTGTAGCTATATTTTTGTTGGTAATCTTTTAATAGGGTTGTATATATATATAATTTAGCTTTTTTCTTTATCATATTTCAATTAAATTATTTTTAATGAAATATATCAACTATTTTAATATCCACCATACAATAAATAAATCTAGAAGTGGCTTAATCAAATTGCATTCATTTTTTTTTCTTGGCAATCTTTTAATGGGTTTTCTTTAAAAAAAAAAAGAACAATAATAATAATAATAGGTTTATTTGTTGCATATAGCCATGGGGTGTTAAATAATAGCCCTTGAGAAGTATGTTTCCATAAAAAGAAAGGGCTTTGTTTTATTTTGCTCCCAATGCACTTGTTTATTTCTATATTTGCACAAATCTTGTCTCCCACACATTGTCTTCCACTCCCAAAGAAGAAAGAAAAACATTGATTTGGATATAAAAGAGAATGTATTCATGAATCTATATATCATAAGCCTCATCATTACCAGATTATTATGGGACCATTTTTATATGTCAACAACCAATAGTTACTTGATTTATTTTATTTAGCCTAACTTTCTAGATTTAGTAAAGAAACAAAAAAATCAGTTAATTATATAAAATGTTACGAACAAATACTAGTAGAAATCGTGAGATTTATGACCGGTTAGGGGTGAACATGGGTTGGGTTGGGTTGAGGTGTTTTTCAACCCAACCCAAAAATTTGGGTTGGTCAATTCTCCAACCCAACCCAACCCAATTAAAGACACAACCCAACCC
>JBBMEF010000018.1:10654371-10677019 GCA_037832685.1 Sicyos baderoa | reverse complement strand
TTCTTTTATGTTTTGTTTTGAATTGGTAATTGTGCATTCACTCTTAGATTAGATATTTATCTAGAACTTGCACAACAGTATGTAAAGGTGGTGGTTTCATTATTCATTTAATTGGGAATTGCAGGCTGGTTAGGAGAGGGTATCATAAACCTTGTGAATGGAATGAAGGAAATTCAAAGTCACGTGTTCAATATTTAAAAGGCTTCACAGTTCAATATATGCCATTTAAATCTCGTTATTTTCTGTTGTGTTTGATAAATATTGGGACATGGACATGCTATTAAACATTTCCATTTCGGATACAGTATACTTTATTATCTTTAAACTTCAATTTCTGAGTTTGCTTTCTATAGGCTTTTCTTATTCTTCTAATCGTCCTAAATGTTTGCAGAATTTAGTGGACCTTGCTGGTTCAGAGCGCGCTGCCAAAACTGGTGCTGAGGGTATTCGTCTTAAAGAGGGTTCCCACATTAATAAAAGCTTGATGACGCTGGGAACTGTCATTAAAAAATTAAGTGAAGGTGCTGAAAGTCAAGGGTATGTTTTTTTTGTTTGGTTTGATTGGTGATTTAACATTATTTGACATGGTATAGGGTAGGAGGTCTCGTGTACAAACTCCTGTGAAGTTGTTTCCTCCCATTTAATATTAATTTATATTTGTTGGGCATTCTTCAAATTTCTAAGCCCATAAATGAGTAAAGTGTTAAAGTGTTGATATAATTAAATTTATCTAACCTACCGACTTTAGTTTTTGGGTTGATTGATGATTTAACGCTACCTAAAAGAAGGGCTCTTTCCTAGATGCATGGTTGCTCATACAATATATGTTGCAGGAGCCATGTCCCCTATCGTGACAGCAAACTTACACGAATTTTGCAACCTGCACTCGGTGGAAATGCAAACACAGCAATTATATGCAATATCACTTTAGCACAGGTATCGTCTTTTGTCACGGGAGAGATTTTCCTTTTTGTACTTTAGACTCTGAGTACCGATGTAACCAAGTATCACTACAGAAAAGTCAATAGTCATAGAAAGGTAAATGTGTTACTATGAACTTTTGTGAATAGCTTGATCATTTCCAATCAGCTCAGTCTTAAGGTCTAGACATGGCGTACTCTTTCCAAGCTTTTAAACGTGTGCATTCTATGATTCAAAAGACCTGTCTTTTTTGGTGCTGAGTCTAAACGTGAGCATTCTATGTTCGGAAGTTAAAAAAAGATATCAGTCATCTTCATTTTCAATGTAATACTTTAATCACAGCAGGAAACTGCAGTCGGTGTTGATTTTGGATTTAGCAATTAAAATAATCACGTCACCATTTTGGGTGAATATCGCGTTTTTAGTTCAAGAGTCCTACAAGGCTTAAAGTGTGATTTCTTGATTTTATGTTTACAAATGCAATTATGAATAATTTAATATATCTGTTTTACAAGTGCGATAAAAGAGCTATGCTCTGGTGGTATCTTGTATGATCTAGTAATCAAGAGGTTACGAGTTTGAAACTCACTCCAATTGTTGTCGAACTCAAAATAAAAAAAAAAAAAATTAGAAAACCTTGATTTGGTTATAGGATTCCTAGATTTCGCCACTCACTTGAGCAACCGATTGCATCATTATCCTGATTTTTAAGCTCCTTGATTTGGTGACAGATTCATGCAGATGAGACAAAAAGCACACTCCAGTTTGCTAGTAGAGCATTACGTGTCACTAACTGTGCTCACGTGAATGAGGTTTTGATCTATACTTTGGTTTCACTTTGCACTCAAATGTCTTTTTCCTTCCACCGTGTGAATTGATATGTTGGCCCCCGGTTGATTTATCCAGCTCAATCATCAATTCTTAAATTCTTACTTGTAGATATTAACAGATGCTGCTCTGTTGAAGCGTCAAAAGAGAGAGATTGAGGAGCTTCGAGCCAAATTACAGGTCAGACTATATCTTTTTTTTTTTTTTTTTGAAAAATGTCAGACTATATCTTTTGGTAGAACTCAGAAGAAGGGATCATAATGGAAACTCATTTAGATTATTAATTGTTAGTTGATATAATTAAATTTACCCCAACCCATCAGTTTTGGGTTGATTGGTGGTTTCACATAATTTAACATGATATTAGAGCAGCAAGTCATGAGTACGAATCCCGGCCAAGTCTCCCTGTTGATCTGTTTCTCTATTTTCTATGTTTCAGGGTTCCCATTCAGAGCATTTAGGGGAGGAGATCCTCAACTTGAGAAATACATTATTAAAGGTCAGTAAAAAACATTGATATGATGAGTTTCTTTATTTTTTATTCAGGGTGCACGGACTTATCCTGAAAGTTTCTATATGATTGTCAGATTGAACTGGAGAGGGAGCGAATGGCTTTGGAGTTGGAGGAGGAAAAGAGAGTGCAGTCAGAATGGGAGAAGAGAGTACAGGAGCAAGCTAAGAAAATAGAAAATTTGAGTTCAATGGTGCTTTATTCGAAAAGAGACGAGAACCTTGTGGACATTAAAAAGGTTAACAATTAAAAAAAAAAGTATTTGGCGCTCTTTCCTTGATTTAATTAGTTTAAAGTTGTTTATATTCTTAGGACTTTGTTCTGTTTATTTTTTTTTTTTGGTTTCTTGTACTTTCTTATTTGCTTCTCTTTAATGTTCTTTTTGTCTTTTCTTATCTTCTTTGAAGATATTAATTTGTACATTTGTCTCTTTTCATTTCATCAATGAAAAAGTGGGGTTATCGTGTGTTAGTTGATATAATTAAATTTACCCCAACCCATCAACTTAAGTTTTTGGGTTGATTAGTGGTTTAACATAATTCAACATCTTGTAAAAAAATGTATTGCTTTAAGCTACAGTTTTTGTATTTACATTTTTCACAGATTTATGCCAATTGGGAGACTTTTTTTTTTGTAGTCTCCTTGACCTTTGGAGATATCTCATATACTTTCTTTGTGCATTCCCTAAATTTTCATCTCGTTTCTTATCAAAAAGAAAAAAAATCGTGTTGCATTAATATGTTTTTCTGGCTTCTTTTTGCTAGTTTGTACATGCTCCATCTCATATTTGTTACCCTGCTTTAAGCTTTTCTGTCTGACATTCTAGCTAGGTTCTCTGCCTTATTATCCTTTGTTTTTTTACTAGTCTTTTCAGTTTTCATTGCATCTATTCAAAATTGTCCTCCTTTCCTACTGTAGGATAAGAGAAGGGATACATGGTGTCCGGGAAATCTTTCACGGAAACCCCTAAGAGAGGTAAAATTGTTGTCTTATTATTTCAGCACATGCTTTATATCATGTATTGTGACTCCCTGTTTGAACTCTAGCGAAACCCGTCCTATTGCATGCTATTGCTTTCCAAGTAATTTAGTAGAGTTTGAGATATTATTTATTTTGGTTGCTTAGCTAATGATTGCCAGAGATAGACTAATGATGTTAAGCTAGGAGGGTTAGAGCAGAGTAGTCAGAAGGAAAACCAACAAGGGAGAGAAGGATAAATGTGGAAATATAAGGGAAAATAGATTGTAAGCTGTAGTCATTAGTGGGAGAGCTGGGGATAGAACACCCCAAATTGCATCATATATTTGTTTTGCCTTTATTTTGGTATAATTGAAGCGGTTATCTCTATCATTTTTTTTGTACTCATGCTTGTATAGGTAATGTTTTTGAAAATTTAGGTCAATTCGACCAACCAATCTATATCTTCAGCAATGAAACCTGTAAGATCTGATCGTGAAATGGGACCACTTCTTCCTTTCGAAGAACTGGTGGATGACACTGAAGTTTCAGAGGGAACTTGCAAAAGGGGTGAAAACGATCAAAAAAATGTATTAGAAGGGCGTGATCATTCAGTTCCCTGTGCGTTATTGCATGTTACTAACAGAAGAAAGGTGACATCGAAGAAGAAAAACATAGCGGGAGTATGCCCCTTGTCTTTTGCTCTATATATTTTAAATTGGAGTTATGACACTAACAATGTAGTTAATTTGGCAGGACACTGATGTAATAGATGTCCAAGCAGCATATGAAGATTTGCTGTTAAGGTTTGAAAGTGAAGTATGTATTATTCAGTCTCTCTGCCACAATATTAGCACGTTCCTCTTCCCGTTTATGATTATTATTATAATTTATTTTTTAAAAATATTTCTTTATTCTTAATCCTTATGATTTATTAATTATTCTTCTTCTTCTTTTTGGTAGAAAACTATGAGTGACATAAAAATTGATTGCTTAACAAGGAAACTTGCCGAGGTTGATGATTACTATCATGTCAAAAGAGGTGACTTTAATGGGGACAAACATACAAGTTTACGGGAATCAGAGGCCATCCTTGTTATCAAGCGACTTCAAGAACGGGTGTTTTGATCCTCTCTATATAATCTTATGTTGGGATTGCTACTCCCTAGTTTATGATGCCTAACATGATTCAGTCTTTCAATTGATTTATGCCATTTTTTGTAACTTCATGCCATCTCTTTTGTTGGGATTGCTTATTGTTTTTTCAGTTCTCCCCTTTATAATTTATTATTTATTTCACAGATAATGATTTTGGAAATGGAGAAATCTTCAAGTCAGCAAAATCTTGATAATGTTGTAGAGCTTGCCACAGAGCAAAATATATGTGCTAGGGAAAAGTTCGAAGAGGTAAGTACGGTTCAACTGTCTCATCCTCCTTTGTTCATAAATATAGTAGTTATTCTTGGTTTTTGAGTTGGTTTATCTTTTATGGCTCTATTACCTAGTAGTATTGGAAAGTTGAGTTCAAGACGTTTTTCAACTTTTGTAGCTATCTGAAGAGTTGCAATATGCACGTGAAGAGGCCAGGGTAGCTCACGAGAAGCTTAATTCTCCTGAATCCGTAAGAATGCTGAACTTTTATCTACAATTATGAATTTGTATTATTTTGTTTCTCTCTCACTGTGTGTATATATTCCTCCATGTACCTTTTTTTTGCTATGTTAGGAGTTGATTAATTTTTAGATCAAGTACGTTTGTAATCATCATCCTGCCAATATGATTTCAGGAAGAAAATTTTGACTTATTGTCAAAGTTTTCGATGGAACTCCAAGAAGTAATTACAGAAGTTGAAAACTCTAAACAAGTTTCTTTGAGTGTTTCTTCACTTGTCAATGATACGTCACAGTATTTTTCTGCTCTATCTGACATGTTGCTTGTAAGTATTCTTGGAGCATCTCTTGGGGACTAGCGTTTTTTTTTATTGTTTTTTATTGTTGTCAAACTCAAGGATTTTCTTCTAGGTCTCATTAGTTGTTGTGACAAAATGCAGGATTTGAAGACTATGATCCATCAGTGTTCTGTGCAACAAAAATTAATTATCAATGATCATGAAGAGTTGAACTCCCAAATGCTGCAGAAAGTTTCCAACATTGAGAATGAGAAGGTGTGTGTATTTGATTTAGGTGGCACCTTAAGCCAGTTTTAATCATTTTTTTGTTTAAACATGTTAAATAACCAATCAACCTAAAAACTTACTTTAGGTTGACAAATGCTCCGATTCATGTTAAATCATGTTAAGCTACTAATCAACCCAAAAACTTAAGCTTATAGGTTGCGGTAATGTTAATTATATCAACTAACATTTTTACATGGATGCACAGCTTCGTCTTCAAAGTCACTCAGATGATCTCAAGAATCAGATAGAGGTACTGAAACAACAAGCTCGGAGTTTTACTCTTATCTTGTTTAGTAGATGTATGCTTTCCAATCCTCCTAACTGATGCGTGCTTGCATATTTGGCGTTCCTGCAGGCTCTTTCTGATCATCAGAATCTGGAACAAGCTGAATATCTTGCTGAAATCCAATCCCTTCAAAAGGAAATAACATGTCTGTCATCTAGTTTCCTTGCAAGGGAGAAGGAAAGTCTGAGAAAAGATCTTGAAAAAACAAAAGGGAAGTTGAAAGAGTTTGAAGTTAAGCTCAAGAATGCTTTGCAAGAGAAAACAAAACTTGAGGTTGGATGACCTTTCTCCTGTTTTTTCTCTAAATAACTTTAAATTGGGGCCATCAATTTAAGAACATCTTACACTTCCAGGGCGAGAAAGCTGCAGCAGAACGAGAGATAAAACGGCTAGTTGGACAAAATTCTCATCTTAAGCGTGATATCAATAAACGTGACTCCATTGCCGGTAGACGGCGTGATTCAATTATTGAAAAGAGTTCAAAGGGACTTGATCCAGACAGAGCAAAGTCTTTTGCAATTCCATATGAACAAATATTGGAGGTTATTGTTAGGAAACATATTGCTTACTGTTATTAGAACTAATCAATGATTAGTAAGTTTGAAAAAATGTCACATTTTCGAAATAAATAAGTTATTTTTCTAACTATGTTATATTTCTAAATATTTTTTTAAAATGATGCAACCCTGTTAAAATTTCCTAAAGGTGGGCTGGTCCACCTTAGGAGAGTCAAACATCTAAAAACTTCAATTTGTCAAACCACCTTTTTTAAATCATTGGATCTCTTTTCTATTATTGCCAATTGGAGATCTTTTTATAAACTTAGTTTTTTGTTGAGAGTTTCTCTTTGCAAGTTATCCGTCTATAAATGATTTAATAATAATTAATGGACTATAGTCTATATGCTTTTGAAAGCAGTGTTGGAGACCTGCAATCTATCCATATATATCTTCATGAAGATAATTTATTTCTCTGCCATCCCTTACATAAGTGAATTCATAGTTAATAAAAGGTAGCTTGAGATTTACTGGTTGATACTTTTATACTTGAATATTTTAGAGTGCGATTAGTTGCATATTTTTTCCCCCATATGCTATGAGCTAAATTAGTTTGTCTTGTCTGAGAATTTAAGTAATACATAAATTCCCTAGTGTACACACTCCTCATTAGACAATTTTCTATATTTCCTTGAGGTACATTAGTCTTATCATTAACCATGCTCCCACATCCGTTAGTGCCATTATTACCTGAATGCTTTTTTGATAATTTTTTTCATCTAGGAAACAAATTATCATCCTTATTCATTTAAAACTCGTTTCAGACAGGGGTTCAATGATGATTTTCTGATTTCTTTCTAATGTTTATCAGGAAGATCACAAGAAGTTGGAGGTTTTTGCCTTTGAGTTAGAGGCGAATATTGGTTCTCTGGAAGAGCAGTTAAAGGCCACATACAATGAGAAAGAAGAAGCAATATTTAAAAATGAATGCTTACTTTCAGAATTAGAAACTTTATCTGAAAAACTTAGAACAGCAAACATACAACTGACTGCTGCACAGGATGTCTCCGAACTTGTAAGCTTATGCTTTCATTTCAATAATAGAACATTGGTTCTGTGAGAACTTCTCTTTTCTTTCTAAAACATAACACTTTATTTCTCTCCAGAAACAAAGCTTAGAAGAAGCTACATTTAATCAGAAAAACTTGGAAAGCGTCATAGGACTTCTGCAAGAACAAAAAGAAGAATTGGCCATGGTAATTTGTGATTGGTACAGTCACCTTTTTTTTCTTTGATAGATAAATTTTGTTGAATTACTCAGAAAACACATGGTGCTGTGTTTCATGGTTGGACTTGGTGCATTTCCACTTGTCTTGTAGCAACTCACAGAAGCCCTTCTAGAAATGGAGGAGGAAAGAGCAGTATGGTTATCAAAAGAGAAAGCTTATATTGAAGCAATCGAAGAGAAAGTGAAATGGCATGATTTGAAGGTGGCATCTGCATCAAATGAAATATCTAAGGTGTGTACTTTATGAACCAACTTCGCAAGATCTTCGGTCGCAGCCTGCTCATTATTATGGTTTCTCTGTTTTCTGTCTGTTTGAAGTTATGCACAATTTCATCAAATGTCCAGTTTCCTTGATTATTTTTATCCACTCCGTTTCGAAAGCATCAATTGAATCTGCAGCATAGGTTTTGTTCGTTTTAGTGGTAATATTTATACTTTTCAAAGTGTTGATGGATAATTAGTCGAGTTGTGCAAGACTGGATGAGAGATTGTGTAGTGATCGTCAAGTTATTATACCTATAAAGAAATTGAGCTATCTAAAAAAGGCTTAGACAGAGTCCTAAATGGTCAACAATTGTTTGGAATAATTTCTTACCAGTAAAACAAGGGTGTAATGTGAAGACAAGAGGGTTAGTCCATTTTTTTGCAGTGTACTCACAGCATTGCACGTCTCTCTTTGTTACTTATCTGATGTTCATACAACTTTTATGCATATTGATGTATTAAATGTACAGTGCTTTACTGCTTGCTTGTTATAACGGTTGTAATGGTTAAAGAATTTATTTTACAATATAGGTGATGCATGATTTGGAGTCTTATCGTGAAGAATGTGAGGTACTTAAGCAAAGATTAAGAAGTTCAGAGGAGAATGAGAGAATGGAAAAAGAATGCAGGTTTTTTTTTCTAGACTTCTATTTTTATTTTCAGAGGATCTGATTGATCATGCATCTCTCTTTTACATTATAGAAGCTCCAAAGTAGTTTAGGCTATGTTTGAGATTGTTGTATCTTTTAAAAATAATTGAGGGCAGTTGTGATTTTAGGAAAGCCAGTTGTCATATGAAGCAGATTAGTGTTTGGTAAATTAATACTTGTGATTTAATTATAACTACCAAAGTAGGTATTAAACCTAATAATCTCCCTATTGGTCAAAAGGACATTAAGAAACCAAAAGTGTGTGGGTTCAATCCGCACCTACCTAGAAATTAATTTTCTACGGGTTTTCAAAAAATTCAAATATTGTAGGGCTAGACGAAATATCCTCTCCCGACCTCTTATTTCTAAAAATTATATTATTCCTCTCAATCTGAGTTCCCGACAACACTTTGCATCTCTCCCCAGAGGGAGGATGCAAAAAAACTTCCTTCAACTGAGAACACTCATCTATATTGTGTATCCTACTGGCCTCAAATAAGCTCTTCCAACAATCCCCAAATCAATAGCAAGCTGACACTCCCAACCCAACAAAGCAAATGAGGCAAATGAAGCAATTCGTTGGATGGTGATCTTTATTTTGTTTTGCATTTATATTAGGCTATGTTACTGACACGTTTTTATGCTATTACAGATCCAATTTGATCTAGTTCAATTGTATGAGAATTTCGTTATATTAGATAGCACATACTTCTTATAAAGGTAGTTAGGCCTCCTCACTTTTTCAATGTGGAATCATGCCCTCTCAAGATGATGTTTCTTTAGGCTCGCCATTCTTGATATGGATCTCAATTACATATTTTTGGATCAAAATTGGATCAAATACCATTTTGAGTTTAATGAACTTTGGTACCATATTTGATAGTGTCAGTGTGAAGTTCCATCTTAAAACCGATTGGTAATGAGAGAAGTTTTCTTACTTCTTATAAAGGTTATTAGACCTCCTCACTTTCCATTCCAATATGGGATCCTTAACACATTAAGCTTAAGCCGTGGAGCTGGTTTAGTGTAATTTACTTTAATTTTGTTAACGAATGTGTCCTCTTCTTTAGTTATTGTCTTAATCTTTAAGTCAATCGTGTCTTGTCTGCAATGTCATTTTATGTATCTTGCTTTTATACTACATTTATTCGTGTTATTAAATTTTGTATACTTTGTTGCAGCAAGGAGAATTTAGTTGTCATAGAGAACCTAAAAAATGAGAAAAATATAGCTGATACTGAAAATGAAGCGGCTCAGCAAGTAAGTCCTTTTACTTTCAGTACTTATATGAAAGTACTTTAATGGATGTGAGCAATGAGCATAACTTGGTGATCCAAAAGTTCAAACAAACATTTTCTTTAGACACTGGTCTTGTAGGATTTGGAGCACATCAAACTCTTATCACTTAATTGTTAGGTGTAATTTCGTTTTTGAAGAACGATAGAGCAGTAGAATTGATAGAATTTTGCTTTCTAGGGGTTGGATGGACACTTTTATAGAGTGAGAATCGTTGAGCCCAAGAATTACTTGGGATCAGTAGTGTACCATCTGAGTTCACATATCGATGCCCTCTTCTTTCAAGTCTTCATTTCTTTTTTCTGGCGCATTAGAATATTGGGGGATGGGGAAGGTGAGGGGCAGAAAAAGCAAGCGCCCCGCGGATGATGAAGAGTGAGAGATGACTCAGATGAGAGAATGAAGTTTCCATTTCATTAATCCAGCACAATTTCAGCAGGGTTTAGGTCAGCAAAAATAGAAATATCAGCAACATTGAGGAGCTCAGCATCTGCATAATTTCGGCGAGCCACCATTTGAAGGGGCGGGGGGGTGGCGGCAAGAATGCAGTGGTAGGTGTGACATGATGATGGCGGCAATAGGCAGCTGTGATAAGCTAAGACTGAGAGAAAGGGAGGGGAGGGTGACATAGATAGGGAGAAAGAGATGTATTAAGGTTTGAAAATGAAAAACCTCAAGTAATTTGGCTGAGTTTTTTTAGGCTAAGTTACTGGGTTGGATTATTATTTATTAATGACAGGAAGTTTTTTCTGCTTTTTTTAGTACAACAAATGTGAGGTATAAGGATCTGAACCTTCAATCTTATATGTAAATAGTATATGCCAATTATTGTTGAACTGTGTTCACTTTGGCTAGTAGTAGGCTAAAAGCTTGGGGCTGAGATTTTATTATAAGTATTTACGCTTTTTTTGGTTTGGTTTAGTTCTTCGGTTTGTTTAAGAGCCAAAACATAAACTGAACCGAAAAGCTGTCTTTTAAAAGAATAATCTAGGAAACTGAAAATTCCGATAAAATCATATCAATTTGGATTCTACACGCTCCTATATTATGGTAAAAATAGTATTTACAACTAATCTCACACCTTTTATTTTCAGAATATCGGAAACCAGCTGCTTCTTATGACGAAGGAAAGAGATAATTTGATGATTCAGATCCAAGAACAACAAAGTCATTCGATTGAAGTAGAATTACTAAGAAGTAATAGTAGTGAGATGGTAATGACACAACTTGTCTGTCTTTTTTTTTATTTATTATTTTTTTGTCTTTCTTTATTTCATCTCATGTTGAACCATGTTTTCTGGACAATAAACATGATGCTACATTAATGAATTTAATGCAGTTAAAAGAAGCAAAACTTCAGGTGGAAAATTTGACGAGGAGAATTTCTAGCTTGGAAGCTAAAATGCATGATGTAAGTTCTTGATTAAATAGTTGTACTTGAATTAAATTGGCATTAACTAAGTACTTAGATTGATGGAACTGGGACAAAAGGTGTGCTATAGGTTTGAAATTCTGTTTTGTAAAGGGTCATGAGACAGTTGATGGAGGTTTTCTTGTGAATCAAATACTAATGTCCCGTTTGATTTTTGGTTTTTGGTTTTTTGTATTTGAAATTTAAGTTTATTTTTACTTAAATTTCCTACAATGTGTTCCATCTTTCTTTATGAAAGTATGTGAATGCTAATCAAATTTTAAAAACAAAAGCGAGTTTTTGAAAGCTGCTTGTTTTGTTTGGTTTCTAAAAGTATAAAAAAGATGTAGCCATTCAAGTAAGAAAAAACATATATAAGTTGGTTGCAGGCTTAAATTTCAAAATAAAAAAACTAAAAACCAAATGGTTATTAAATGGAGGCTAACTGATTGATTTTCTTTTTTGCTTCTACTCTAGTTTTGGTGCATCTGAGAAAATAAGCAAGTCTATTTTTATCTAACAGGATGAGATTCAGAACGGCAAAGAAAGGGCAAAGCTTCGGATGAGGTTGCGAGGAACTCAAGCGAAGCTGGACGCATTCCGCGTCCGATATCAGGAAATGCTTGATGAGTCTGATCTCATGAACAGAAAGTTTGAGGAGGCTTCTGGGAAGTTGAAGGAAATGTTGGCTTCTAAAGTAATGGAGGTCCTTAATCTTAAGAAGCAGCTTGCTTCTGTACCACAACTGTAAAGGAAAATATTTATTCATGAAGCTCAAGTGCAAATTATCGTACTTGGCTCCTGAATTTCAAGTGCATCGTGTTTGTAAAATTATCTTTGTAAATCAGATTTTCTTACAAAGCTCAAGTTATTAACTTTTTAGAAGTTAATGTATCATCAACTCAATATCATTAGGCTCCGTTATTGTGGGCTATGATTAGGTCTATTTTCAAGATTATTGTACATAATCTTATAATACTATGATTCTGAAATATACATAGATCTTTTAGTGTCCAATTTATTTATTTATTTTTATTTTTGATGTTATACATAGTATTGCTTAGAAGATTGAAGGACTTTTTTTTTTGAATGTGCTAAGGTTACTTTATGGTTATGGTTGATGGATAATGTATTTTAATATTTTAGGCCATACTTTAATTGTAGAGTAGCTACTTGCCTCACGAGTTCCCTTTCTTCTGGTCTCCATCTATCACCTTGACTCGAAGAGCACTAATACACAACCAAACAAGCAATTTAAATGTCAACACGAACATATCTCAATGAATATACTTTTTTCAAGTTTGGAAGTTTAAATATTCACTCTCACATTTATTTGATAATCTAAGTTAATTTTAATAATTTGTTACTATGATTGTTAGTTTGATAACTACTAGGCTAAACCTGCTTAAAATAACATTAATGTATTTGTTCTCAAGGTAATGGTCCTCAAAGTGTCTTGTGACTTGTGGTAAAAACAAAAAGGAGGGAATTTGTAAATAATTGAAAATTAGTAAAATTTATGATATAATTGTAAAATGAAAAATACAGTAATAATATATGTGAGTAATATATGAGTAATATTGAGATACAACAATCTAAGTTATAGATTTCTTCCAACCAAACAATTTTTATTCAATGAACTCAACTCAATCAACCGTAAAATATTTGGTTGGGTTGATCCTTTATTACTCTCTTAATTTCAACCTATTGAATTTTTGACATGGATAAATGGTAATCTTACTGTTGCATACTAACGCAAGACAAATGGTTCAATCATTACTAAAATACTCAGTCCCAAATCAAACTAGATGAAAAAAGAACCAACAGCTTTCGGCGATCTTTCGTAATATATTATTCTATATTGTAATTTCATGAATCAATGAAATATTTTTTATCCAAAAAGATATAGGACATATGAAATTTTATTCGCTAAAGCATTAGCTACACAAAAAATACCTATGGTAGAGATCTTAATTCGTCACTAGAATTAATCTCTTAGGCACTGATTTTCAAACATAATTCGATGCAGAGTTGTATGCATGGTTCACCAAATGTCCCATTTATCTGCCAAACCTTTGCAAATTTCCCCAATACAGCAACTAGCAATGAGGGGATATTTAGAAACTGCACAAATATAACAGGAAATATTATCAGACTCTAGCAGATGCAGATAAAGGATTCAAAAAGCTTTCAAATGGTTAAGAACTTTTTATATGTCAATGCACCTCGACTTATATTTCACTGGACGATTCGTTTCCATCATACTAGCTTTGTTTAAAGGGAAATAGGTAATCACTATAAATTGAACAAATACCCTTTAATTAAATGATTAAAACTTGAAAGGTCAAATGTTTATGTATGGTTACAATTTGAGAAACCCTATGTTCAAAGTAAAAGAAGTCATGATAGTTTATGCATAGTATTTTTTTTAATTATTATTATTTTTATGTGCTAAACTTAACCGAGATCTTACAACCTAACTTCACAAATGAGGTAAAATCACTAACGGTGACAATTCCCCAAAAAGATAAGGATCGCAAACCACAAATTGGAAGGTGATCAACCAAAGTAGAAAGAACTGCTCTTAAATGTAATTAAAATCAGCGAAGAACCAAGTCAAAACGAAGACCTTTACCAACATGGAACATGATGATTTCAACGAAGGTCGAACTAACATCGTCAACACCACAATGGTTGATTACCAATAAACTTTTGGGAATAATCCTTGGAGCATAAGGGTTACTGAGATGCATGAGACCGCCAAAGTTAAAGATGGAAGATTTGATCTCGTGAAGGACCATCTCTTGCCCCATAATGACCAATACTTACATTGATTATGAAAACCTTTATCAAACGGCTCCCCCAAGGATCGAACCAACAAATACAACCTACACTTAGAAAAAGCAATGCTAACACCAAATAGTAAGCCTCCATTTCCCTTGCCTATAAAGTAATGACATTTAAAAAAAAGAAAAGAAAAAGCAATGCACTTATGGTTTAATAAATGTTTTCTTTTAATATTTTAGGCTATACCTTAACAAGAGGGTAGCTACTTCTCCACCTACCACCACCACTCCATGATATACACAACCAAACATGCAACTTAAATGTTTTTTTTTTTGTGAAACATGCAACTTAAATGTTAACATGAACATATATCATATATGGTTGGGCATATACTTCCTTGGATATTTGTAAAAATAAAAGGCTACTCGAGTTATTTTTAATAAATTGTTACCAACAGGTCATGAGTTCGAATCTCCACCCAAATGATCATAATTTCAAAAATGTCCCGAATCAAACATAACTTAAATTCTCAATCACTCCTTGTCAAACTTGATGAAAAAAAAACGCATAGCTTAGAGGACGTATGAAATTTCAACCGATTATGCATTAGAATTCGTCTCTTTGAGGCAAGGAAAAAAATGGAATATTCTATAATGGTTCCAACAATAAAACAGCTCTATAAACTCTACATCCCATTTTCTTAAATAATAACTGAAACATATGAAACAAAGCAGTTGAGGCACTGATTTTCTAACTTAATTTGATGCAGAGTTGTAAGGATCATCACCCTACATTCCATTTCTCTGCACAATCTTTGCAAATGTCCGCAATGCAGCAACTAGCACTTAGAGGATATTCAGAAACTGCACAAATATAACAGAAAATATTGTCAGGCTTCAAGAATATATGAGCACGGCTAGATGGATTCAAAAAGTATACACTGCCCAAAAAGATAATTGTTTGAAAGAGCTTTCTGATAAGATCCGAGTTTAAATAGGACTTGGAACCTCCCTTTCTCCTAGAGAATCATCTCTTAGAGCCCAAAGTGTAATCACTCAAAAATTGTCAACTTTCTAACTTGCTCCCCAAGTATTTGCCCATATACCTCTCTAATAATTCCCAATCCCCCCTAACACTTTCAATCATATTACATTTTTAAATTAAACATATTTACTCAAGACCCTTTGATTAAATGGTTGACTTAAAAGGTCTCCCTTAAATTATGCCTCAAATGTTTATGTATGGTTACAATTTGAGAACCCCTGTTGAAAGAAGTAAAAGAAGTCATGATTTTCTTCTTCTTTTTTATGGAAACCGGAAAATTGGAGTTTTGCTCCACTATATCTGAGGTAACCACACCTGCCCTTGGACTAGGCGTCGAAAAACATCAAAGGAATGGAGATACGAGAAGTGTCTATAAATTAATGTTACAAATGAGTTTCGAACTTGGGATCGTGTGAGGAACACACCTTCAAAGCCCAAGCGTTCGACCACTGCATCACCCCTTAATAAAGACAAAAGTCGTGATACTTCTGCACACTTTCTCAACAGACTTATCCCTAAACTCACCTCTATGCACACTTTTCTCACCAATATCTTATATCTGATCCCACCCATTTGCACCATACAAATGAATCAGTACACCGCAAGTATTCTCAAAATCTATCTGATCTAAAAATATATGTGCTTTTGTAGTTACTTACTGTTACTCTAGTCTATGTACTCAACTACACATCGAGAGAAAAGTTGGGGTGAGCATAAAATGGCCTGAACGCTCGCACATTAAGAAAAGAAAAAAAAAACTAAAATAACGAACTTACTTGCTAAAAGATCATCTGTATAATCAATCTCAATTTTCCCATGAGCCATTGCACCCACCTAAAACAATGCAGTAAAGGGAAGTTGGTCGTTTGCTATACATAAAAAAAAAGTAACTTTCAGTTCTGAGTTTTAATGGTACCACAAAAACAAGGTCTACATCATCGTTGACAGCATCCAGGTAATTTCGCACATTGACCAACTTATCTGAACTGTGTGAGAAGCCTGAGATATGCAAGAAAACAATATGAAAAGTTCCTACCAAAACACAAAACTCACAGGAGGGAAGAACATATGAGCTTACCCATCTTACGACAATTGGCAGGTAAATACTGCGTTACAGGATTCTTTATCACCCGGAAAAGTTTCTCGCGCTTACCAGCAGCTGTGATGCTTAACTTTTGTAGCAATTGCACTGCAAAGTATCATGAAAAAGGTAAATGGAATAGATTGTAAATATGAAATCTCCATTTATCAAACAAAACACACCCCAACAACTAAAACTAATAAGATGTTCAGCCAAAACAGAACAAAAAAATCCACTTACACATGACTCCATAAAACCGTTTTTGCGTCCTTGGAAGACGAACATATGGTTTAATTTCAATCAATAAACCTTTCTCAGTTTTCACATAAACAGCTTTCAACCTCCCAGCCTTTGCAATGCGGCTATCAAAAATTGCCAACAAAGCCTGAATCATTGCCATTCAACATCAGTTCTATACTCAAAAAAATCTCTATCCAATTGCAAAATTGCAGTACTTACTTGGTGGCAGATATCAGGTCTGTAATCTCCAGGATTTCTGTTATTTCTCCGCAAAAAATTGGAGTGGTCATCGGAATTTAACAGCTGATAATTCTATATGCACGAAACATTGAATCCCATTATTTAAATAAAAAAAAAAAAAAACAGATAGACGAATATGAATAACTAGGTTAATCTACATACAACATTCTTTTTTATGGAAACCAAGAAAAAGGAGCTTTGCTCTACTATACCCGGGATAACCCCGTCCAGGCACCAGGAGACATTCAAGAAATGTAGACACGAGAAGTGCTTTCAAATTCCAAGCTTTCGACTACGCTCTTGTGGCGGCAAACAGCTAAATTGAATGAAAACAAAAAGTGTACATCGAAAAGAGACTTACCTTCCCAACTTTGGCGACCTCCAGAGAAGCTCTCTCGAGAACGAAGATGACACCAGCATTATTATTACCACTTTTAGGGTCACTTGGAACAACCGGAATACCTTCAAGCTCCTGGAACTCTTCATTTTCTGGTCCATTCAACGGTTCTTCCTCCACCATAGACTTCTTTGCCGGAGCGGTGGATTCTCCGTCGTCGTCTCTGTCGTATTTCTCTCTGTTCTTTCTCTTCTTCCCCTTAGCCGCAAACGGTCGAACCATTGTGTAGTTTGGGCGTCGGAAATCGAAGAGGATTGAAGCTGTGGATCGAAGAGGATTGAACCCTAAACCCTCGAAATCGAATTGGCTGTAGAGACCGGCGTTGAGAACTTGCGGCACGGCAAAACCCTAAACCTTAAACCCTTGAATTGAAATTGATGGCGTTGTCGCGGCAACCACCATCACAGAGCTGGGCGTATTGGGCTGGGCTGCAAAACTTGTTCTTACTGGGCCTTCGTCGCTCTCTTTACGGTAACGGGTAATTCATCCCATGGGAAATTGTAGTCCTTTTTCTTAATTATAAGTATTCGCAAATTTTGCTATTAATAATACGCTTCACTATTATTATGGGGAATTTGCATAAATAACAACTTTTTGAAAATATTTGTAAATATAGCAAAATCAGATTTATAGACTCCATCGATAGTGTCTGATAGACTCTATTAATAGTGTTGATAGACTCCATCAATAATATCTGATAGACTCTATCAATAGACTCCATCAATAGTATCTGATAGACTCTATCAATAGCGTCTGATAGACTCCATCAATAGTGTCTGATAAAATCTATAAAAAAAAAGTTGTTATATTTGCAATATTTTTAAAAAGATGCTATAATTCTAATGTAGAGTAGAAAATTTGATATACAATACAAATTCCCTATCATTATACTATTAATATAATTTGGCAAATTTCCCGCCTAGACATCACTCATGGTCCCCCTTCTCCTAATTTGTACTAAAAAAAAAAAGTCACGTTTGTTATTAAAAACTCAGCTGGTATATTTCTAAGGCATTTTTCTGATCACATTAAAGTTGCTATCATTTACTTAGGTATCTTACTAGTGCTTCAGGGCAATTTGTTTTTTTTTTTATTAGTCGTCTATGAGTTTTCAATTAGAAGCTTAAACAGATTCGGATTAGAGTAGTTGTTTAGATACTCAAAGATGTATCATGGGTTTACCCTCTCATTTCGTGGAAGTTCAATAAGCAAGTGGCGATTTCAAAAGTCTTTAGCTGAAGCCAAATATCGTGCTCTTGTCAAATATCGAGCTCTTGCTGCTGTTACAAGTGGAAGTTCAATAATCTATATTGAGAGATTTTGTGTTGAAGATGGGAGTCATTGATCTTCATCAACGTCCATCTTGAGGGGGAGTATTGAGCTAATTAGCTTGTTAATTAGTCAGTTAATCTGACGATCTTAGAGTCGTTTATCAGTTAAAGATTAGTTTTTAAATTTAGTTATGCTTTCTACAATTTTGTTACTCAAACTCTTGTAATTACCATTTTTACTGCTCAATATAATTGAGCTCTTGACTAAATAAAAATCATCCGAGAATATATTCATTCTCGTGTTATCGAAAAAGAGTCGTTTTCATTTTATTTAGTGTGCTCGGTAGCAAAAAAAGTCGATAAAACAAACTACAAACGAAGCACACAAATATATACACTCAGCTCTCTCACTTTGCTAAAACCCTGTACATCCAATCCAGAGAGCTTACATGGAAATCCAACAACTTCAAGCTTTTACCAAAAGCTAGATTCCCTTTCACACTTTCACTCCTATCCTCTCTGCAACCTGCATCACACAAAAAACCCAGCACGTCAAACATCGTGACCGGTTTCGAGATTTGATTCGATACAGAGAAATGGAAGTAAACTAAATCAGGTTGTAGGTTATTTCCTTGTGCAGTGAATGATTAGATTGAATCAATACATACCTCTTTGAAGGAGTGTACATCACTTCCCCACAGCCATGCGTCACAACCGGCATCTCTTGCGCCCCATATATCGTTCCTACGATCATCCCCGACATGTAAGGCATCCTCAGGTCTTACTCCCAACAGCTCACAGGCTTTTAGGAATATTGTCGGATTAGGCTTCTCAGCTTCAACCTGTTCGGTATCATGTTAGGAAGAACATGAGATGTAAATTCATATGTACAGGTCAAAGTATAGCAGTTTGTAACTATATCATGTCCCAGTAGCTATGACAATGGTGAGAACATAGGCTCTTAATTAAAACAGGCTATTAAACTAAGCTCATGAAATACTCATGAAAGATTAGAAAAAAAGAGCAAGCAGCAAATAAATATGAAAGAAATCCAACAGAACCAATGAAAAGGAGATGAATGACTCACTTCAGCAGACACTGCTACGGCGTCGAACCAGTGATCACAATTCAAAGCACGCAAAAGAGGTCTCAAGCGAGTGTCAAAGTTCGACACGATAGCTATCTTTACACCTGCTTGTCTGAGAGCTTTAAATACTCTCTCAGCATCAGGATCACAAAGGTGCCAAGCCTGCAAGAGAATTATCAGCAGAAATATCATAACAATATGTCAATAGAATAATCAAAATCAACACAAACAGTACAACTTCCGAGAAAAACGCGGCTGCTGCAAACTCAAACCTTGTTAGTCGTATAATAGTTGTAGAGTTCTTCAAAGTATTGAGAATCTGAACAGCCTGTGGAAGAACTGACAATATATTGCCAAAAGGGTTTCCCATCACTCACATATCTGCAAAATTTCATAAGGGCAAATACTTTTACCACTCCATTAACTAAAAAGGAAATAAAGAAGAATTAAGAAAATTTCAAGCTGTCTCTGGATTAGTCAGACAAGAGAGTCCTAAAAAATCAATTGATGAATAAAGGAGACAAATTAGGATTAAAGAAGGGAGAATAGCCACATACAGAAATTTTTAAGACCCTTATGGTATGTAATTGACATTCTACCATTTCTGTGAACTGATACAATAAGCCTTTTTTTCATTAGAAAGGTTTCTTAATCATTTGACCTCGGACAAGATGCTTGATGTTATGCACATAATTCCCAAGATCTCATCAGATCATCAAGGAGCAGCAATTTCTCAAACAAAAAAGAACAGATGAAAAAAGGTTGTGTTTTAAAGACTGATTTACAATGTATAAAGTTTTTCAACCAATTTAATTTTCAGACAACCAAGAAAGCATAGGCCATACAACCGATTCTAGTTAATATTCAAAGTTTTTTAGTGCACTTAGTTCTTACAAAAGCACTTTACAAAACTGACTAAGATAATGGGTGATCAAAAGCATAAAGCTAGAATTATAATGGCCAGTGACCTACATGTGGGAAAAAATCACTAAATACACCAAAACTTCTTTGAAACTACTCCATCATGAGGCCAACAAAATTATTCTAACCACAAACCCAAATGGCAAATAATGGTGGCCTAGTGGTCAAGAAGACAGTTGACGAGTTCAATCCATGTTAGATATCTACGTAGGAATTAGTTTCTTATGGATTTCATTGACATCCAAATATTGTAAGATCTGTCAAGTGATAATCGTCGTAATGTGTCCCCAAGGGTGGCGCACTGGTTGAAGACTTGGTCTTTTAAGGTATGGTCCCTCCAAGGTCCCAAATTTGAAACTCACCTGTGACATTACTCCTTCGATGTCTCTGGTGCCTGGCCTAAGCCAGGCGTGGTTACCCTTGTTTCAAAAAAATAATGTCAAAATGTTTATAAACTAGCCAAGACTCACATGAACATTGAAAAAAAAAACCCAAATGGCACAAGAATTTTGATGGACAGCTATACTTAAAAGTCAACATAAATTCTTCTTAATTGAAAATTAAAGTTGATCCAATCGACAATGAAAGTGGGCGCATGTGACATTCTAACACAAACCACAAGGTCGATCCAGACAACAACATTACGGCCAATAAATGCAAAAATTAGTCAAAGTAGAAAACTGAAATTGGAAGCAGATCCAAAAGAAAAATTCAACAAAATCAAATGAGAAAATCGACCTTAGGCGAGATCCACCCCAAGGCTTCTCATAAGCTCTTCTGTATCGATTCAGAATCTCCCCCTCCGAGTAGTTCACTCCATATTTCTCACCAATTTCCCTATAAATCTATAACAAAACACGAACAATTGAGAAATCAAACATGCAAAAACAATCCCGAGTAAATCATTTCATAAAATTCAGAAACGAAATCGAAGAGATGAAGATAGACCTGAGCCATGGGCTGAGAAGGAACAACGAGAGTGCCAACGGCATCGACGAGCAAAGCCTTGTGAGTGATTTCGCCATAGCGAGATCTCCGATAATCCTCGTAGTCCTTGACGCCCAAGATTTCGAATCCCATCGCTCTGGAAGTGGAAGCTGCGGGGTTCGGCTGGTCCATGGAAGCCACAGCGGAGGATGCAAAAGAAACGCCGAATCCACCCATCGGGTCGACCCGGAAACCCGCACCGGCGCCATTGGAGGAGAGTGAAGGTCTGGAAAACAAGGTTCTAGCAGGGAAAGAGGAGAGGAGCCTGGAGATCTTGGTTCTGGTTGAAATCAACGCCATCGTTGAAGCTCATTTGAGTGCAAGCTTTCACAGAGCTCTCTGTTTTTTTTATTTCTGCAATTCGATCGGTTGTAAGAAATTAAAAATGTTTTAATTGAACCCAAAATGACGATCCTGCTATGCGGAATTTCCTCGTTTGCCCTTATACTTTAAACGTATTCTCAATTATTCCCCTTGATTATGATTATCAGTCATTTCGGTCCTTTTGGTTTCTTTTTTTTTTTAGTACAAGCTCATCCACGGGATGACAAACATTGATTCCAAATATCGAACTTGTGATAATGTGTTGAATTGAATTTTCATTCAATAATAAAATGACTAACCCACCGATCATTTTGTTACTTTTTTCCCTTTTAAACTTTAATGATAATCGATTGTTGGTTACTTTATTGTCTTATTAATATTTACTTATTTTGGAGGAGTAAACTAGGAAACAAATTATAGTAGATTTCAATAAACAAATAAATAATAATAATAATGATATATTTTATCTAATTTTAGAATTTAGTCTATTTTTTTAAATAATTATAATAATTAAGGGTGAAAGATTGAAACTCGTGACATCTTTATTAATATCGTTAAGTCATTGCCTTGAAATTTAGTCTTCTATAAAATCTAAAAAAATAGAAATTATTATTTATATTTATTTATAAAAGTTAGCTATGCATGCCTAACAACAAAAAAAAATCATCTATGAATCATTAAAAATAAAATTTAAGTTTCCAAATTATGTAGCAAATAGCTCTTTCTTATCTTTGAGCTTGATCATTTTGTTTTTTTTCCCTCACTCCTACCTTTTTTTTAACCTCATATTTGAGCAAAATTTCAAACAATTTGACTTTTTTCCCTAATATATTTACAGGGCTCTTTGTTATAAATTATATTAGCGGCAGTTTAATAAATTCTAAAAAAGTCAACCAAAGCAATACTTCAAGTGACGGTAATGTATATTAATAATTAAGAGATCTTAGATTTAAATCTCCTCACTCCCGTTATTGTAATTTTAAAAAAAAAAAGGAATTTGCATGTATATTACAATAAGATAAAAAAAATTGAGTAGATAGCAACTTTTTGAAAATATTTGCAAATCTATCAAAATCAGATTGATAGACTCCATCAATAGTGTCTGACAGACTCCATCAATAGTGACTGATAGACTCCATCAATAATGTACTCCATCAATAATATCTGATAGACTCCATCAATAA
>JBBMEF010000018.1:10613372-10654271 GCA_037832685.1 Sicyos baderoa | reverse complement strand
TTGATCATGGGGACCGCTGTAGACACTCTCGTGTGTCGTTTATGTTGGTTTATTTATTCAGCATGTAGATGGGCACTGTGCCTTAGGAGCATTAAATGTTTAGTTGATATTTTAATGTATAAAATTGTATGCTCCGGCCGGGGCTTGTTTGAAAGATGTTTGTAACGGTTTTGTTAAATGATTTAAATACCAAGGGTCTTTCAACGTTATCTTTAATTGTTTTTAATTCCGCATTAATTCCGCTTTAAAGTCATGCATGCTGGTTACAGACCTAGGTTTAGGACCGCTTTTGGGTCGGGTCTTTACAGTAACGTCACGTCCTTTTATCTCTTGATCTGCTCCATCATCTCTCGAAGCTGGCTGTAATTTCCTTAAGATTCATCTCTAGTTTTCTGTAGTTCCTCGCGAGTCAAGGCAAGTTCTTTTTCCAGTTCTGTAATCTGTCCTTGAAGTTGTAACTCACGCTGAGAAGACATGCTAGCACTAGAACTTGATGAGGACGCTCTCTTTCCTCTTGCAGTAGACCGGACCTCATAAGGAACCTTGTCTATGCCCTTTATCATATCTCCTCTCATACCTAGAACTCTGTCGGTGATCTCTAACTCGTCGTATGGTAGTTCATCGACAATCGCAGTCGCTCTAATCTCTATCATTTTATTCTGTATAAAAATCAAACATACATTGGAATCGAGAAAAACTTTAAATGAAAAAAGCAAAATCAACATACTTTCATAAGCCTCCTCACAATCTTTGTTCACCCATCCAGTCTCTTCCTTGAAGTGAGTTTCTTTGAATAAGTCGATGCTCCCTATGAATTGATCACCATTATTTCTCTAGAAAAATAAAATAAAGTCGTTAGTATATTATACGAATCGTTCGCAATAAAGTATTACACAATAAAATATTACATTCTCTCATATAGTCAAGAAGGAATGAATCCATGCCACGTGATTGTATTTAACATGAGATCTACTTTTTTCAGCTTTCTTTGACTTGGAAAGTCGTAGGAACAACATCCTGATCATCAGCGGTCTCATCAAATAATGTGTTAGACATCCCCGACAAACTATCAGGCATGACTACACTGTACATTCAGTTGAGAGCAATATGTCATCATTCTATCAACAAAAGAACATATATATGAATATGAATATGAACAATAATCTAAAGATAGAACATGCTGAAAAATTCTAGAAAAATATAAAGATCTCACGAAAATAACATTGTACCGTATTTACAACTCGAAATAACGTCGAGAGTCTAGTCAATCATCAAAACAATGAAGCCTAAACACCAAAATATAATGAGATGGGAGAAAACTAGAGAAAGAGACGAAAATTTAGCAAAAGGCGGCGCTCCAATCGGAGCTCTCTAGCTCTCAATAACCTAAAAATAAGAAAACTGTCGTTTTTATAATGCTCTCGCGTGCGGCTCATGGCTAACCCTAGGTAGCTGCGCAATATTTTTATTTTGACAATATCTTTTTGCTCAGACGTCCGATTGACCTCCAATTTGTTGCGTTAGAACCTTATTTCGACCTAGTTTCTTTTGATATCCTACTTAATTAATTTCCTACAAAATATGAATTTATTAAATATGAAAACATCCAAACCGACAAGAAATAAACACATAAAAATGGGCCAAATTTGGTCCGATCACATTTGTAAACATTAGATATTGGTTTTTTGTATGATAGATGAATAGTTCTTTGTTCTAATTAGTCCTAATTTATTTGTGGAGACGCCACTTTGATTTTCCTTTTCTATTTTTATTTTGAAATTTTCCTATTTTAATTTATTTTCCTTTTTTTATACGTTTATTTTTATTTTAAATTTATAACCCAAAAATTCGGTATAATAATTTGAGAAAAACAAAACAACAAAAATGAATTTAAGAAAAAAATTAAGCAAAAACGAAAAAAAAAAAAAAAAAAAAAGAAGTTAAACTCAAAAAGAAAAATTAAAAACGCAAATTGCAAAAAAAAAAAAATATTGGTCACGTGGTGGACTGTGAGCCTGCCACGTGTCCACTGCATCACCTCTTCTAATCGCTAGCGATTTAAAAAAAAAAGTTGAAATGCGCATGCAGCCGCTCTGTGAAAATCCCATCCAAATAGCCCCACAACCCTAAATAAAAATTTGAAACTAGAAAAGGAGCAATTAAAACTCTCAATTAAATAAACCAAACAAATTAAAACAACAATAATTAAAGAAAATAAAAAGGGGTAAATAATGATAATTAAAGAAATTAACTCCAAATTCTGATAGAGATAAAACAATATATGACTTTGGCGACTTAGACGACGTTTTAAAAAGTGTCGCCTAAAAATATGGCTTAAGCGACGTTTTCAAAAATCGTCGCCTAAAATATGGCTGAGGTGACGTTCAAACGTCGCCTAAAATATGGCTCAGGCAACGTTTCAAAAACGTCGCCTAAGCCCCGTTTAAGCGACGTTTTCTTTCATGACGTTAATAAAACGTCGCCAAAGAGCTTTTTTCTTGTAGTGAAATAAAATTTAGAAATTACTTTTCTTTTTGTTTGTTTCTAAATTTTAATTTAGTTTTTAAAAAAATTACAAAAACCAAAGACCAAATAGTTATGAAACGGAGCTTGGCTTGAATTTGGAAAATGCTTTCCAAAGATGGATAATAAGAATTGAATATGTAATAATAGTATCATAAATTTAATTTGAAATCCTTAATTAATTATTATTTTCTTCAAAATACTTAAAAATTTATGTTCTACATAAAAACTGAATTATAGTCAATGGTATCACTCAATATCTACAAGAAGATTGAGAAAAAGTTTTAGAAAGGAAGTAGTAAAGGAAGTAGTTTGGTGGATGGTACATATCAATTACCAATCAATTAAACATTTTTTTTTTACAAATAGAATTAAACATTTTTTATTACAAGTAGAATCAAACATTTTAGTTTCAAACACATTTTATCCATTAGCCCTATTAAATATTGGGTTTACCTAAGAAATTGATAAAACAAGTAATTCATTTTTATCAAAAACATTATTCAATTAATTGTGGAATTTTTAATTTTTTGGTTCAAAATACAATGTCCCACCTCACCCATCAAAATGGCATTTGCACATGCTCTCCAACATGATCAACAAAAAGGCAAAACTATCCTTATTGATAGTATAGTTAAAGGCATTCATCACACATGCATATCCATAGCACTTTAATTAATCATTGTTGGTCAATGATTCATAAAAACAATCATGGTTACTACCTAACTATTTTAAGTTGATCTACTGGTCAAAGAAATTTTGAGAAACTAAGGGTGTGTATGAAGCACAAATTTGGTTATGATAAATGAAGGGATTATTGATAAACGATGATGTATAATAAATAGTTGGATTATTATAAACAATGTTTGAGGGGCCGGTTATTTTAACAGGAGTTATGATAAATATTGAGAGCTTGATTATTGTAACAAAAATAATGTATGTAAGCTTTAGATAAATGTGCATACAAATTTAAATACGAGCATGCAGTTTTTGGTAGCCACGGACTATAATAAACGATAGAGTAAACATGAGTTAGATTATTATAACCAATTCGGCTGTTTAAATAAATGAGAGTCCAAACACACCCTAAAAGATTAAGAATTCAATTTGTGGTGTGCTCACCTATGATTACCTTTTTTTTTTACTTGATATAAAATGTTTAATTGTAAGAAAGCAGTCAAGCAATATACAAGTATTCATGGTTATTGCAGCAAGTACTAAATATTCAAGTTATCTCTGTCGAGAATAGTGCATAACATTTTTTTTTTGAATGTATCTAAAGAGTAAAAACTAAAAGAAAATAGGAGTTTTTACAAATTGATAAAATATTTACGATATTAGGCAAATTTTAAAAAATTTAGTAACCATAATCAAATATACGGTATAAAATAATACTTTTATACTGAATAACTAATACATAATATAGTATGATAAGTATTATTTATACTGTATTTTTTACTATGGATGCAATTTTTTTCAAATTTGTCTAAATCTGTAATTATTTTGTAAAATTGAACTATTCACTACAATTTCCGAAGAAAATACATCCCAGCAAAGAGAATAAGTTTTTAGTTGATTTTAAATGTGAATGACATAATTTTAGACAAAATAAACTACCACCAAATAATACAAAATGAAGGGAAAATAAATAGCTTAAAAGCCCTAAAATTAATTCTAACTTTCTCCACAGACAACTCTCAACTAAGTTACTCAAGATCGTACCGAATGAATTGGTGGCGCGATTAGTTATCTGGTTTGATGTTAATTCATTTTCACCTCATAATTACGAGTTTGATGTTCAAAATTGGTATTTATAATTTATTTCTCCCAATTTATACTAAAAGAAAAGTTACCAAAAATATGGCTAGCATATATACATCTTTGGAATGTGGCTACGGTGTAGTGAGACCAAAGAGTATTTTTCTAAAGGTAAAAATACTATATGAGCCTGTGAAATTAGTTTTTCTTGGTCCTTAGGATCAACAATTATTTGATTATACCCAAACTTTTCATCGGGAAAACAAAAATAGTTTTGACGTGCTACCATATCCAGGAAAATGATATATTCAGTAGTTTTGTTAAGTCTTCTCTAATTCATACATACTCTCCACCTAGATACCTAAAGAGTTTATTAATACATATAATATATTAAATTATTTAATCCATTAGAGTTTACGATATATTTTATTTTAATACGATATAGAAAAAGGAATTTTGCATATATAATAAAATAAAAAAGTAAAATATTTTCATCTATAACATAAAATTAAAACTAATTTATTTCTGTAGCAGAAAATTCAAATTAAGTTCTATCACCTATAAAATTCAATTCGTGGTAAACTTATTCTATTACTGGTTGAGTTCTATTACTGATAAAAAAAATTGACTTTTATTACTGACAGATTAAATCAGTGGTAGACTCATTCTGGTTGAGTTTTATTACTAATAAAATATAATATGTTATAGGATGAATTATTTTAAAATTTATGTTGTAAATATAATATAAGAGCTAAAATGTGTTTTTGAGGGTAAATTTTCTATAGATAAACTCTATTTAATTTAGGAAAAATAATTTAGAGCTCTATAAATAGATCCGTTATAGTTGAGGTTGATAGAAGCCTTGAACACTATCTCTAGAAATTCTCTCCTGGTTTTTTCCTTTTCTTTTTAACTGCTCTAAGGATCCTTCTAAATAATGATCTTCATTTTTGGAATGCTCACATTGGTCATTGTTGGGAGTATGGAGGCCACGCGACGTTCGCTCTAAGTATGTTCCAGCGAAATGTTAGCAAAGTAAATTAAGTGTGCATGCCTAGACCTAAGGATGTACAAGTATATACAGTCATGTTGTAGCAAGTTTTAATGTAAGTAAAAGTCATATTCACAAGGATTAATGAGTAACATCATGTTTAAATGAGGTTTAGAGAGTCAAGGTAACGTGGTAATATTGTTGTGATGGAGCTAAAAACTAAGTTTGCTGAAATAGATGCAAAGCACAAATGGCCAAATAAGAAGGATGCTAAGAATAATGGAGCTAACTTTAACCAGGTTGCTCTAACACTAGCTCTCTCAAGCTTCAACGTTTAAATGGCAACAGAGCCAACAACATTAGTAAAAGTGTTTTTTAAATTGCAAGTTAAAAGCAAACCTAGAGTACTATGCATGCAAGTTTGCTCTATTCCTTTTCTCTCGAAAATAAAATAAAGTTAATAGAAATAATTGATCAGATGAAGTGTATTTAAAGTTAAAATAGCATGCATTTATAATTTGACATCTCGCTACTGGCCTATTTACTCCAGCGAAATATTCCTACTCGTCTACTTCCCTCCAATTATAGACTTAGCTACTCAGGACGATAAATAGATTCAATGCAAAGTAATAAACCAAGTTCATATTCATCAAATAAAAAAATAAAAATATTTTCTCACAAAACAAAGTTAAAGCAAAATAAAGAAAATACAAGTAAAGAGAAACAAAGTTAAGAAGAAGCCTGATAGGAATTAGTAATGCAGTGTCACTGAACCCAACTCCAACTATGCTTTCCAACTTTGGCTAACTACTTTGCTACAACTAACTAGCTAAACAAGTGGAAATGGAAAACAACTAAAGCTATGAACTAATGTTAAGGAAAGGGCATGGATTTTTGGTCGGAAAGAAAGCTTGATGGTGATATTTCCAGAAAAATGGAGGATGCCTTCAACAAAGACGAATGACTGCTTTTATAGAGTCCCCGACAAGGTCTACTCCACCTCTGACATTTCCTGCTCCACTTTCCTGCCAGCCTACTCCACGATCTCATGTACATGCCCTTTGCTAGAGCGGTTGAATAGCAACAATTGAGATTAATTGCCCTTGCATAGATCATTGACACGCGTCCGAGAGCCATTCTTCATTGGAAATCACTTCACTCAAGCAATGCTTTTAGTAACTTCATATTTTTCTCCCTATAAATGCTGGAGTCAAATAGAAATATCAGGTTTATAGAATTGAAACTTGAAGATTTACATATTCATGCACTTTTGCTACAACAAACCTAAAAAATATTATCCTATACAAAAAATTATAGAACTTTACATTTCTCCCAATATAGGATGCTAAAGGGAACACAATTAGCAAAAATGATGTAGCAAAGTTTTATGCGAAATACTACTATACTTAGCCATTAACTCTCAATTCTTGAGAGTCATGCAAATCTTTGTCACTTATAATCAGAGTACACTCATATTTTTGTTCACTCTTTTAGTCTCTATCATTCGTAGAATAATACTCTTTTGTGAAAGCCACTCATAAGCAAAATAGAGTAGCTAAAATTCTTTGAATATTGCCATATATTTTTAGTAGTGCACTTTAAGTATAGGAAGCTATGACATTGCTTGAAAGATAGATGAATGTCATAAAGACGACTTCCTCTTTTGTGCTTCTTTCTTTTGTTTTGAATTTTTTAAGCATTCTTAGAACAAAGTATTTACGTGGTTTTTCATTCAAAACAGGCTGACATTTATTCCAATACTTAAAATCTTTATTCTTCCCAATGAAAGGTAAAATTTACACTCCCAAACTTATCAGACTAGGAATGAAAGAAAAAATCAGAATCCGACAAAATCGAATCGAACCAAACTGATCCAATAGAATTCATGATGAAATTCAGAAGGAGTGTTTTCTGTTTCAAAATTGGGATGAAATTCGGTCAATAAGGTGCGCAACTAGCAAAATACACTCATTCCAAAATATCATAGGGACGTTTGATTGAAAAAGCAATGCTCTAACAACATTCAGAATATGTTGATGTTTCCTTTCTACAGTTGAGTTCTTTTCAAGCCTACCAACATATGAAAATGGGTGTTTTATCCCCTTTTGCTTAAATAGCTAAACAAATGCCAACTCTAGTGCATTATTAGATCTAAAAATCTTAACGAATAAGTTTCAATTAACTTGAGGAACTACGGTACTATAGTTATCACGTTAGACTTACTTTTAAGTATGAATACCTATGTATATCGATTGTAATCATCTACTTAAAAGTCAATAAATTATGAAACCGTAACAAATAGATTTTGATTTAATGTGGTGTGTATTCAAAGGATGCCCAATAATATATCTTCCTTCAAAAAAGATGCCCAAAAATATGAGTTTTTTATGAAAGAAAAAACAAAGCAACGTCAACGTAAGGCGTGACATAAGCCAGCCCGACACTACACGAAGTGAACTACGTCCCAATTTCTCTTACGTTAGAAATCAAATTACTTCTTCCCCACGTTCTCTCTTACATAGATTTTGTTTGGTCAGTCTTTAATTATTCGACTTCAATAAGAGACCCCACGTGTTTTTCTTCTTTTTTTTATGGAAAAATATATTCGATTTCCAAATCATCTAGATATTGTTATTAATGTAGATGTCATTGATTAAGAAGTTGGAGGTTGTGATATTTTTACTCTATTTATCGTTGAATTTTTTTAATACATGGTTCAAAAATGTGTTTGGCGGATGGATTTGGTCAGAAATGATTTTATATTCTAGTATTCCAAAAGATGGAAATGATTTCGAATTGATTTAAATTTATTGAATTACAATTTCTTTATCAGAAATGAAAAGAAAGTACATCATTTATCACTGTTATGTGTCCTTATAATTTTCTATTTTCTAGGGGATTATTTTAATTAATAACTTCATATTTAATATAAAATACGTATAATCATTAAACATATGCATTAATTAAAATAAATCAAATTATCTAATTACAATTTGCATATGTTACACTAAATTGAAAATGCCGACCCCTCTAGGGTTGACCAAAAGACGAGTCGACCCTTCGGTGGTTGGCCGAGCGACAAGGCGACCCCTTGGGGGTCGCCCAAATGACGAGCCTACCCACGAGGGTCGGCCAAGCAACGAGTCGACCCCCAAAGGTCGTTCAAAGAGGACTTAGACCCATTTATGGGGTCGTCCCCAATCATCTCAATTCCCTCGAGGCCGTTATACTTCTATTCACTCCAACGGTTACGAACGAAATAAATAGACGCATGTGTAACAACTAGGAGTTATGAGCCTATTTATATATAGGTTAATGACATAAACGTTATAACCAACGTCGTCATTAACCAGCGCCATAATGCGACCTATTAAATGCGCCCACGGAAGTTATCAGTTCGATGACTATATAAATGTTAGAAGTTCTTCAAGATATGGACAAGCTAACTTAAGCATTCTAAGCTAAGCTACTCTAAAACTCTTGAGCTTTCTATATTCTACCTATTTTCCAACCCGTTTTTGACTTAGACATCGGAGGCTCTGTGGTTCACACCACACCGGTGTCTAACATTATTTTCTCATTTTATAGGCTACTCTATTCTCGATAATACAAACATTACCGTTGATTCTGAGGAACTAAACAATGAAACCATTGTGTCACCCATCCATTGAGTAATTTTAATTAAGTATAATCGTGCACCGAGATATATATAAACAAAGTGTTGCAGAAATTCTCTAATAGTCACACACGAACAAAAGGAAGTAGACAAATTGATAAATTAAAATAAGAAATGTTTGAAAGATTTAAAAAAAGGATACCAAATACATTATCTTTTTATATGTAAAATCACTAGTAGAAATTCGGACAACGATGACGGCCTAGGAATTTTTTTTAAAAAGCACGGAGGCATTTATGACCGGCATGAAGAAAGGTGACTGTCATATATTTTACCCGTCTCAAATTTATATTGGTGACACGCTCTATTATGACCGGCGACCAGTCATAATAGACCAACGGTCATTAACACTCATCTATGACCGACATTGGGTCATAATAGACCCGCCTCTATTATGACCGGCGGCTGGTCATAATAGAGCAACGGTCATTAACGCTCATTTATGACCGGCCGCCGGTCATAATAGACGTCGGTCACCGTTCTTCCTACATAACGTTTTCATTTTCCCTCCAACTCATTCACTTTAAAATTTAAATTTTCGATTAGCGCTTTTTATTTTTCATTTCCCCCCACTTTTTTCGTCTCAAACTTAGACTAAAAACTCTAAAACCTTTATCTTTTTCTTATTCTTCATCTTTACTCCATCTTTTTCTTCTCCTTTTCACTTTCATCTTCATCTTCTTCTTCTCTAACAATCAATTAATCTCCACAACGAAAACCTGCAAATTCCTCTCGATTTCATGAACCCATTTCCGAATCACTCGAAGCCATGGGAGTCGGCGGCCATTTCTGAGATTTATTGAAACCTCACGCCTGAGTGATTCGAAAAAGGGAACAAGAATTTACTCCTGGCGGCCCTGTCCGCTCTAGTATTCCGGCGCTCGATTTCATGAACCCATTTCTGTACACTCTAGTGTTTCAGCGCTACCAGGACAAAGCGGAAGCGTTTCTCTGTTCATGTTTGAGAAAAGGGAACAAAAACGTTCAAGTTACTCCTGGCGGCCTCATTTTTCGGCAGAGGTTGAACAACGTGCAGTTTGTCACCACCGTCTACTCCGATTACTTGACCTTCTCCCGGAGTTCCTTGAAATGTCCCGCCGGCCCCGTCTGGCCCTCTAGTTTACTCAGCTTCGAATTTGGCCCCGCACCACAGGAGCTATTTTTTAAAAAATCTGGAAATTGTCTTTGATGACGGGCGCGACTGGTGCCAGTCCCCGATGATCTTTGGTGACAGGCGCCGGTCACCGATGATCTTTGGTGACTGGTGCCGATCACCGATGATCTTTGATGACTGGCGCTGAAGACATCGATGACCGACATGGCGTTTGTCATCGATCATCTTCGATGACGGTCTTCTGGCCGGTCATCGTTTGACATCTGTGACCGGCGCCAGACGTCAATCATCGATCATCATCGATGACTTTGTTTTTGATGACGGTTCATCGCCGGTCATAATTTTAAAACGATGACCGCCAGCGTCGGTCATCGTTCTCACGATTTCTACTAGTGAATAAACATTTTTTTAAAAAAAAAACTTTATTTCTAAACCTATTATTTAGAAAGTTGAATTACAAATTAGGATTAACTTCTAATTGACGTTAGCCTTTAAAATAATTACTCTCTCACACGTGTCTTTTGAGGGAAAAAAAGTTATGCTAAAAAAATAGTTGGAACTTTTCTCATAATCGTTTTTTTTTTTAAGAAAGTCAACTATATATGAGGTTTGGATTTTAAACATAACATTGATTATCAAAGTTATCTAAGTTCAATAAATTTTTGTTCTAAAAAAAAAAAAATTAGTTTATTTGTTTTTGTTTGTTTTTTAATTTTTTTGTGAAAAAAATGTTAGCTTATTTTGATAAGTATTTTTGACCTTTTTTAAATAAGTAAAAATTCGATTTTTAACTATTTTAATTTTTGAAATTTAGCTAAAAATTTATATGAAGCTAAACCAAATTTTTTTTAAAAGAAAAAAAAATTAAAGAATTGTCTAATTTTGCCTCATGATTGATAAGTATTTTATTGTGTTCAATCAATTCATTCCTATTTATTTAAAATTATGGTTGAATATTTTTTATTTTACTTTTGATGACATATTCAATATTTTTATAGGTGATAAAATTTGATAATATATAAAAATATAATGTCCTCTTTTTTTACCGAATATTAATTTCTCTAGATTAAATTAATGTAAAAATTATATAAATATTGTAAATGTATTCCAAGTTTACATCATTAGAAGTACAATTCTTACAAAAAAAAAAAAAAAAAAAAAAAAAAAAAAAAAAGAGAGAAATTGTGTTTGGATAATCTAATTTCACAAAATAATTAGAGATTTAGGTAAATTTGAATATATGTTTGTTATTGTTGTTTCCATTGGAATATTGGACAAGTGGTTGTTTAACCCTCTCTCTCTATATATATATGTGTATATGTATTTGTGTTCTCTCATGTATATGTTGTTGCAGCCCAACAAGCTTAATTAATATGGAGCCATAGTCTTTAGGTAGTATATATGAGGGCTATACGTGGACTATTTTAGGAATAAGTTGCACCCCACCATTTTAGAGAACTCTTAATATTGTCTATCACACACAACACCTCCTTATCCCTATTAATATTGTCTATCGAAGAAAATTTGGCATTGAACAAAAATTCAAAAGTCATAATTAAGCATATCGTTGTATAAAGACGGGGCACACAAAGAAAAATCGAAGATACTGAAGAATGACAAGGACGTCCAATGGATATACATCCGTTTCGCTGGTGGCATATACACTGACTGTTGTCTCTTGGTAGACATCATCCAAACACGTACCGAGATGTACATCCCGAACTTACAGGGGGAATCACTGTGTTGAGGGAGTAAAATCGGCACCCAAAACTTTAAATATCTTCCTATTTGTTAGCAGAGATGTTCCCTTCAAGAAGATAGTCGAATACCTATTGTGAGGATGATGACGAAGGAGATTTTCAACACCCGACAACCAAGTATGGACGATTAAAAGCTCGACGGAGGGGGGAGGAGACGGAGGGGAGTGTTCTTTGGTGGCGCGGAACGTTTTCAGCTAGATGGAAGTCGAAATGACGGGAATGTCAAGACTTCCCATGGCACATGCGTTTTCGACTGTTCGGTTCATAACTTGAAATTGGTGAAAAGCATTAATGGTGGCACCGGTGACAGCTACGTTTTTTACTGTTTTGTTCTTTTTACTATGTTTTGGGAAAACTTGGAGGACGGATGTTAGAGGTGTTCATACATTCCTTGAAAACCGATTCGACCGACCAAACCGACCGAATTAGGGTCGATCGGTCGATTTTCAAGTATGTGTCAGTCGGTGTCGGTTATAAAAATAGTTAACCAAAAAAAATTCGGTTAAATCATTTTTTTTTTATGAAATATTGATGTTTTCATATAATTAAATATATTTATTATTAAATTATTATAAAATTAACTTAAGTTTTATTGTGTTTCTAAAAATTATTCTATATGTTCATTTCTTAAAATAAATTCTCAAAATTTCATTAATTACAAAATTGTATGATAAATATATTTAATAAAATAAAAAATAAAAAATAAAAAATAAAAAATTAATATGAATTAACCGATTTTAACCGACTAAGCCGACCAAATCAATCGACTTAACCGACCGGTCGACTCAGTTTCATTTTTTAGGAAACCGTTAAGTCGGTCCGGTGTCAATTTTCATCGAAAACTGACATCGACCGACCGATAACACCCCTAGCAAATGTACTGCCATAGATAAGATATGTATTCGTATTTTCATCTCGGTAGATGAAAAATGAATTCAAAATTTAATATGTTTTTAGAAAATAATTCAGAATTTAATTTTTTTTTTATTTTTAAAAACCCTAAAGTAATTATTTTTTTTAATTTTCAAATTTTGAAATCAAAATCTTTGTTTATTTTTCAATTGAGTCGGTGGTTTAAAAACAAATATTATCTCTAATAGTTAAAACATAATATCATTTTAAAAAATTGGAAAAAAATGAGTAACAAAACAAAATGGGTATTTTGGACTTTTACATTTACGTATGAATTAATTATATATTTAAAGAAATGAAAAGTAGACAATCATTTTCAATTTAGACATTTTCTTAAATAATTTATTAAATTTAGACATTTATCTAGTTTGTCCATCAAAAAATGCCTCGTGCATGCTCTCCACCTTCTTGTGCATCCATCTAGACACGCCCAATGCACTGTCATGCCCTGATCACTAGGGGTGTTCAACCAACCAGAAACCCGAAATCCGAATAACCCGAACCAACTCAACTCAATATAATGGGTTGAGTTAGATTAAATACATTTTTATTAGTTTTTAAAAATGAATATTAAATAAAACTAATATTTTTTGGTGTTTGCATCACACCAAATCGATACATCTAACTTTATGTAAAAGAAAAAACGAATCAATCTATTAAAATTATAAAATAGAATGAGAAATACCTCTATCATTACTAAAGAGACGGATCATGCTTAGTATATATGTGGCACTATTTGATGTTACAATTTTTTTTTTCCCTTTAATATAAGTCAAATCAAAAAAATTTGGTAGCAAATGGTGCCACATATACCGTAAGCATCGCCCCCCTCCTTAGTGGAAGTATTTCTCAAATAGAATTTTTCGATTTTTGGATTTTTTTTGTTGCACCACTATCTCCATATACTTAACTTGGTGCATGAGAAGTTTGAAGGTTTTAAAACGTCGTCGTTTGTGTTTTTGCCAACCCTAACAGTTGATCAATTGGCGCGAACTGGTTGAAGCGCCATTGGCGCCCCCACCGATTTCCATCTAAACCCTAAAACCCTTCTTCACTCTCCAAATCCTATACTTGAATCGAGAAACTCCTTTCTAATTTTGCTCTGTTTCATCGCATAGAAATCAGATTTTTAAAAACAGTGATGGAATCCATTGACATGGAGGTCGAGGAGCACGCCAATGGCGAAACGAGCCCCAATTTCAGCTCCACCAAGCGTTTCGGGCTGAAAAATTCCATCCAAACCAACTTCGGCGACGATTACGTCTTCCATATCGCCCCCAAGTAAGAAATCCCCAAATGGGTCTCTCTCGTTTCGCTTTGTTTTTCATTTTTCAGCTCGGTTCGATTCAAAGGGTTCTGTTCTTGATTACTGATTTCTTGAAGTGGGGATTGCACTTCCATGGCGGTGTCGTTATCTTCGAATGTTGTGAAGCTGTACTCGCCGGTCACCGGACAGTACTTCGGAGAGTGCAGAGGACACGCTGAAGCAATCAATCAAGTTTCCTTCTCTGTGCCATCAACCCCACATGTGTTGCATTCTTGTTCTTCTGATGGAACTATCAGATCTTGGGATGTGCGGAATTTTCAGCAGGTTTGGTTTGTTTTGTGGGGTTTTCACTTTTTGTTTGTTGTTTGTTGTTTGGTTTGGGAGTTTGGGTTATGCTATTGTGTGCTTTGATTGCAGGTTTCTTGCATTAGTGCTGGCCCTTCTCAAGAGATTTTCAGCTTTTCCTATGGTGGATCAAGTATGAATCTTCTTGCTGCAGGTTGCAAGTCTCAGGTGGGTTTTGGTTTAGTAAAGATGTTAGTTTCATTATAATTATGTCTTTTTTCCGTAATGTCGGAGTAGAAATCATATTTTGTGTTATGCGGAGAGTGCTGGAAATCTTTTGTCAATTCGTTTAGGTTAAATTATAAGATTGGGGACTTGAGACTTTTAGGCTAATTGGTCCTTAGACTTTCAATGTTGTGTCTAATGAGTTTGCCAAATAGGTTTTATACTTTCCATTTGTGTCTTAAAGGCCTTTGATCTATTGGATAGGTTTTGAAGTTTGTGGATCTATTAGATGTAAAATTAAAAATTTGAAGACTTGCAAGGCACATTTTAAGGCTCGTAAATGTATTCGGCATAAAACTGAAGGCTTAAAGTTTTGACAAAATTCAAGGACCAAAATTGTAATTTAGGCCCCGTTTGTCAACTATTTTGTTTTTATTTTTTTGTTTTTGCAATTTAAGTCTACAACAACTATCTTTTCGTATGTTTTTTCTTTCTTGGATACCTACATCTTACCTGTGTTTAAAAACCAAACCAAAATTTGGACACAAAAAAAGTAAGCTTCCATAAGCTTGTTTTTATTTTTGAATTTTAGTTAGCATTCACGTACTTTCTTAAGTAAAGAGGATACATTGTAGGAAGGATGCTACACATTGTAGGAAATTTGAGTTAAAATAAACTTACATTTCAAAAACCAAATGGTTATCAAACGGGCCTTATTCATTCATTTAATAGGGAAACTATGAGTAGGACATTTTATGATCGATGAGCATAGAGACATTGATGAAGAAAAATCTTTAGGAATATTTGTTCTAATTTGCTTATGTTTCTCAGATACTCTTCTGGGATTGGAGGAACAGAAAGCATGTCGCATGCTTGGAGGACTCTCATGTGGAAGATGTCACTCAGGTTCTTCTTGATGCTTGTGCAATGTGCCTCATATATGGTGATTATAGTTTTGCTTAGCAATTGCTTCAATTTAAAAACGAATTATGTGCCTGTTCAACTTAAAATAATATGAGATTGCAATGCAAATGGTTTGGACAACAGAATTTTTTGTTAGATTCGGGCTTTTGTGCAAATTATGTTTTTTCATTAGAAATGCATCCTGCTTTTAAGAAGGGAAAATAATTTTCCATCTTCTTAAAAGCGCAGGGTGCATTTCTAATGAAAAACATCATTTGCACAAAAGCCCGAATCTAACAAAAAATTATGTTGTCTAAACCATTTTGCAGTTTGTAATAAAAAATCTCTATGTAAACACCCCTGTCATTGTGAAACATGGCCCTTGACAATTAAGCTCTTGCTGGGAAATTGTTTGATTGTTAAATTTTCAGAGCAATGATGTGCAAAATCAATTTGCTTTTATATCAATTATTCAAGCTATTGACTACTGAAAGAACGATCAAGAGAAGGGGAGAGCTCTTAGAGGTTGCTATGATGGTGTGACTACTTCCTGCTTGATAAAAATGGACGGCAGTTTTTCATATATTTATGTACAAATGCTATTTTGGTGTTATAGAAAAGAAAAGAATGTTGCATTGTATGGCAGTTAACTGAGAGGTGATGAGTTAAATCCATGGTGTCCACCTACCTTGAAATTAATTTCCTACATGTTTTCTTGACATCCAAATATTGTAGGATCAGGTGGTATGTCCCATAAGAATAGTCGAGGTGCACGTAAGCTTGCCCATACACACGAATAACAAAAAATAAATTATGGCAGTTGAGGCTTTGTGTTATTTCTGTCAATTTTGCACTCTTTTCATCATGTTATGCTCTTCCTTGCTCAATTATGCTTCTTGGTTCTTATGATATCTTTTACAATTAGATATAGTTACAAGAAATTGTGATTATTCAACTTGGCTTAAAAGTTAAATCTATCGTTTTTTGTAGTTCTCCCTCTCCTGGAGTTTTTTTTTTTTTTTTTAATGAACTTTGGTAGTACAATTCATGTTACCTTATTTTGCTCTTGTTAACAGGTTCACTTTATTCCTCACCATGAAGGCAAGCTTGCTTCTGCTTCGGTGGATGGGTTGGTTTGTATATTTGACACTAATGGGAAAATTGATGATGACGATCATATGGACTCTGTAAGGAGCCTCTATTTTCTCAATTTGATTTGCACAGATACTTGCAAACACTCAAATATTAGTATATGTATTATTGTTATTAACTATTTTAGGTGCACGTGCTTCACATAATTTAGAATGCTATAGCATTATGGAAATCTTCTTGGTGGCTAATTCATAGGCCCTTTTAGTGGCTTTATTTTAATGGGAAGAGTCAGCTTGATTTTATATGTTGTACCTCCTTTAGAATTTATATATATCTAGGATATGAATTTTAATTATTATTTCTTTTGTAGGAAACGATACTTTCATTGATGTATGAAAAGTACAAAAAAGGTCTTATCGATAATAGTATTGCAAAAAGCCAGTCCAATGTGTAATGAGCATGGCAAGACTATAATTGTTAAAAGGAAAAACAGTGTGATCCCATTTGATGGCTAAACATATAATAGATTCCAATAATTTTCCAAAATTAACCTTCCCTTTGCCAAAGATAATATCGTTCCTTGCTTTCCAAATAGACCACGAGAAGGCACCGACAATGAAACTCCAAAGGGTCTTCTTCTCATCTTTGAAAGGATGCCACATAAAGCTTGTATCTTAAATCCTGCTTGGCCTAGTTGAAAGCTTGTAAAAAATGATCCCACATAGAAGACACGATTGAGCAGCCCACTGAATAAGTGCATCTGATTTTCAACATCCTTGTAACATAGGACACGGGGAGATAAAGAAAATTCGGAGCAGCATTTCTCTGAAGCGTATCCTGTGTGTTGATCACGCCATGACTGAGTTCCCATATAAAGAACCGGACTTTTGTGAGTTCCCATATAAAGAACCTGACTTTTGTAGGTTGATGGCCCTTCCAAAGATTTGCATATAGCTCGGAATTACTCTACTGCTTTGTTAATTGATGGAGAAGAGACTTTGATGAGAAAAGATCGGTTTGTTCAAGAGCCCATTTCCACTCATCAATTCCAGTCCCTGGAGTAACGCTTCCAAAATAACAGACAGAGAAGCCCATTCAAATATCTCCTCCTCTTTTAAGTCCTTAAATTGTTCTAAGAATCTAAAAGACAGAGAATTCTAAGAATCTAAAAGTCCTTACATTGTTCTGTTTGAATATTCCATTACTCTCCCACAAATCCCAAGTGTTGTCGCTTTTGCAGTTTGGTTGAGACCCTGTTGTATTGTTTGATTTTAACTTGAATTCTTAGTAACAGATTTCTTAAATGGGGGTTTCAAGCTCGATTCTATAGATTTTTTTTTTGTTTGTTTTTTTAATTAGAGTTGCCCTCATGATCATGCAGGTGATTAATGTGGGAACTTCAGTTAGTAAGATTGGGTTCTTTGGAGAGAATTATAGGAAGTTTTGGTGTTTGACTCACATTGAAACGTTGAGGTACCAATCTTCTTTTCTAATCACCACCAGTTCAACTAAGAAAATGAATTTGTTGTTTTGTCCCTCTGTTGAGGACTTGCACTTCGTTCTTGATTGCAAAACTTGTAGCCATTTTGATACTTGACGTTCTTGATTGGACTCGCTTCTCATATCTTTCATTTTCTTTACTTTGTACAATTGAGAAATTTATCTCTTAAATTGCTTTCTAGTTTTCTAATGGTGAAGTTTTACATAAATGGCCAATGGTAGCTTGTGGGACTGGACAGATGGGAGAAAAGAAGCGGATATCACTGATGCTCGGGCTCTAGCTTCCAACCGTTGGACGACGGGTCATGTGAGTCTCTGTCATATCTCTCTTTTTCACTTTTTCATCAACTAGTGAACTTATAATTTATGATATTTATCTATTAGTTTAATACAAGTTTAGTTTCTAAACTTTTAAGTTTGCTCCTACTTGATCTTTCAACTTTAATAAGTGTCAATAATAGGGGACCAGGGGTGTTCATCGGTCGGTGTCGGTTTTCGATGAAAATTGACACCAAACCGACCTATTGGTTTCCTAAAAAATGAAACCCACACCGACCGGTCGGTTAAGTCGGTCGGTTCGGTCGGTAAATTCGGTTAAAGTCGGTTAAATTCGGTTAATTAATATTAATTTTTTCTTATTTTTTTATTAAAAAAATAAATTCAGCATAAAATTTTATAATCAAAATTTGAGAATTAATTTTAAAAAATGAGCTTATAGAATAATTTTTCGAAAACACATATAAATTTAAGTTAATTTTATAATAATTTAATAAGGAATATATTAAATTATATGAAAATAACAATATTTTATAAAGAAAATTTTCGGTTAATCGACCAAACCGACCGACCGACTTAACCGAATTTTTTTCGGTTAACCATTTTTTTAACTGACACCAACCGACTCAAGCTTGAAAACCGACCGATCGGCCCTATTTCGGTCGGTTTGGTCGGTCGGATCGGTTTTCAGGGAATGTATGAACAACCCTAGTCAATAAGACTTTGAATATTGGGTAAGCAAAGTATCCCACATCGCTAAGAAGAGGGGAAGATCTTGTGTTTATAAGGAGGGGACAACACCTCCATTGATGTGAGGCCTTTTGGGAGATGCCCAAAAACAAAGCCATGAGGGGGTGATTCCCAGAGTGGACAATATCATATCAATGTGGAGATTTGTGGTTGTTCGTTGTCCCTAACAAATGGTATCAAAGCTAAGGCTCTCGATTTAGCGATGTGGGGAGACTCCCGGTATAGAACAAAGTAGTTGGCGAGACTCGGGTATGACTCGGTGTACTTTGTTTGAGGGGAGGATTGTTGGGTAAACAAAGTATCCCACATCGCTAAGAAGAGGGGAAGATCTTGTGTTTATAAGGAGGGGACAACACCTCCATTGATGTGAGGCCTTTTGGGAGATGCCCAAAAACAAAGCCATGAGGGGGTGATTTCCAGAGTCGACAATATCATATCAATGTGGAGATTTGTGGTTGTTCGTTGTCCCTAACATTGAACTTTTAAGTTCGTATGTCTTTTGTATCTATTCATTCTCTAGAGTCTAAACGTCATAAGGTGTTTAATAGGTTCTTAAACTGTCATAAGGTGTTTATTAGGTTCTTAAACTTTCAATTTTCGGTCGGATAGACACAAACTTATTTAAACATTTGTTTCTTTTTGAATGAGAAATAATCTCATTGATACATTGAAACTTTACGGGTAAAATTCATCGAAGTTGCAAAAAGAAACTTTTGCAATTAGATACAAGAGTGATGATTGATTTTAATTTAGAATGTTCTTTTATATTATATTTTGTCAATATTGATAACAAGCTCCCAGTAAGCTACTTCTATTTTGATAGTTTATTTTAATAAGTTAGAAGAACAAACCATGTTTATTAAATTTTAAGGAGATTTACCAAACTAGTCAAATTTAGAAAATAGTTACAAATATGGTCACTTAAAAAAAAATAGCAATCATCATGGGTATTAAATTAATGCGGTACTAATAATACACAATATTGTATTAATATACAATGTTGTATTAATAATATATAATATTATATTAATATTACATAATACTGTTTTAATAATAAATAATACCATATTAATAATTACAATAAATACCGTATTGAACTATATTTATGACTATAGATATAAGTATATTCAAGTTTGACTGCATTTATAACTATTTTGTAAGAATATGTCATCCATTACAATTTCCCTAAATTTTATAGCTTTTTGTTCTTGACATAGTTGTGCTTGTGCAAGACCAGTTTATGAAACTTCTTACCTTCCGGATGGAAATAAAGAAAATTCGAAGTTAGAAATAGATAAAAAAGAAAAATATCTCTTCTAGTTTGAAAAACCTCTTGTGACTATTCTTTTCGACTATAAACGATGGAATCGTCCGTTTCGATATATAAAAAATGATAAATTTGAAAATTCGATTAGAAAAAAATAAAGTATATTAATAATATAAAAACGAATACATAAGCTGAATACAATAAGATACCATTACCTATAGGGAAATAAATAACTGGTTTTAATGTAAGAATTCTATAATTGCTAGTTGGATTGAATAGTTTATGCAGTTCTCGAAAGTTTTATGATTGAAAATGCTTACACATTATACCAATTTGCTTCCTTCTTTGGCAGGTTGATTATTTAGTTGATTGTCACTACTCGAACGAAGGCGATAGATTGTGGGTTCTTGGAGGTACCAACGATGGCACCATAGGCTACTTCCCGGTCGACCATAGTAAGGGGAAAAATGCAATCGAATCACCCGACCTTGTCCTTGAGGGTGGTCACATTGGCGTTGTTAGAAGTGTGTTGCCCAGGACAAACGTATTGGGTGGATTTTCACAGAGCCAAGGGGTGTTTGGATGGACAGGTGGAGAAGATGGACGTTTATGTTGTTGGTCTTCAGACGATTCTCGCGAAACTAATCGATCCTGGATTTCGAGCACTCTAGTTATCAAGTCACCTGGTGCTCGAAGGAAACATAGACACCATCCTTACTAAGATTGCCATATGTTTTAAGTCTTTCATCGTATAATCTTTTCAGTATTCTTGTAGCTGTATTTATCAACCCCACCATTTGATATTTTTTTAACTTGGCTCTTTATGGAAGTATTTATAAAAGAGCGTTTAAATTATGTGCTTAGTCCTATATTTTCCATTATTTCATATTTAAGTTTTATTCAAAGTGTAGTGACTAAATTTGGACTTTTGTAAGTTTAATGACCAAAATAGAATTACAATCAAAGTTTGAGATCGATATAGTATTTTACCATTTTATTTTGGAAGAGATAAATTAATTTAAATAATTTTGAGAGTTTTGCTTGTATATACCAAAAATAACTATAAATTTTAAGATTTTTTTTTTTTTTTTTAGAATCTAAGTTTCATGAGTTGTATGAGTTAACATAGAGATTGTTCTTAAAAGAATGATTGATATCTATTTTATATTCAAAAAACAAAAAATAACAACAAAAAATTTCAAAATTTGAGAACACTATCTTACTTTCGTATAATAATTACTATCAAAATGTAATTGAGTTTACTTTTACTTACATAAAATAACAAAACGGGAGTTTATGGTCTCTAGAAGCTTCACTGACTAATAAAATGAATACTTCCAATGTTTGATTTATTTTTACATATTAATTAGGATATTTTACCCACAATTTTTTGACCCCCCGATAAATATGATTATGATCAATGTATAAAAGATAACAAATTAATAATAAAAAAGGAGTGTTTATGGTTCCCTAGAACAACAATAAGTTATAACTAATAAGATAAATCTTTTCAATGTTTGATTTATTATTACCTATTAATTAATATATTTTATTGACAATTTATTTGACATTTGGTAAGTATAAATATGAATGTATACAAGATATAAGAAAATAGTTTTTATGTCATCTCATTTCTCTATCTACGAAACAAAATTTTTCTATTATTAACATCTCATTTTATCTTATCTGCAAACACCTGTTTATATTTATTAAAAATTAATGGTGAATGGTAAAATGTCCAATCAACTCTATTTGTCTACTATTAAATATGAATGTGTTTTGTTTTGTTGTTTTTTCTACTACAACATTTTATTTTCTTTCATCTCTATATTTATTAATAAATTAATGATCATAAACAAAATGTAGGCAAAAAGTCCAATCGACTATTTGCTATATATTTTATTATAATAATATATACTTTGATAGAAGGAAGTTGAAAAGTAAAAAAAACACTTTTGAAATTTTCAGTTTTTCTGTTTTTTTAGTATAAGTTGGAGAGGGAGATTACTCTACCAATTCCAAAAATCGAATATGTAATGTTGGTATTGAATTAATTTACAACTAAACAATGAAAAACTACTGCCCCCACTAAATTAAGTAGATTTTCATTTTATATGCTTATTGTACAGTAAAGGGAAAAAATTGTGAATATATATTAGAATGAAATCTAAATGCAGAGATTATTTTCCTTAAAAAAAAGAATTTCATTTGTTATTTTATTATAGAAAATAGAAACAAAATCCCTAGTACTAAAAAAAAAAAAAAAAAAACTATAGATTTAGATAAGAAAGTATAAACCCTAAAACTCATCAACCCAGCAGCTCCTTTCTGTCGCGATACTTTGTCTCTTGGAAGCCTCTTGACTCCATCAATACTCTCTCATCGAACCTCAAAGATAAAGATTGAATTCTTGCTTCCATCCGAATTCGTCGCCTATTCCGCTCCCTAACTTCTCCAAGGTCAGTTTCTTTCTTTCTTTCTTTCTAGTTTTGGTCGATTTCGATGGGGACGTTATGGTTGTTTTGTTTTGTTGTTTTTTTGTTGCACTTAATGTGCTTGTTAAAATGCCAACAAGAAGTCATTCTAGTTTAAGTTTTGTTTTTGGATTCCTTGTTTCGACTAGGGGTGAAAAATATGTCAAAAAACCGAAGAACCGAACCGAACCGATCCAGTGGTTCGGTTCGGTTTTTTAGAATAAGACATATCGGTTCAAAATACAAAAAACCGAAAAATAATTGGTTCGGTTCGGTTCTATATGGAAAAACTAATATAAAAACCGAACCGAACCAATAGTGTATATAAATATGAAAGTAAAAACCCTAATGAATATCCCAACTCCCCTTCTTACTTCTCAGCTGTTCTTGCGTCCCTCATTGTCGAAAATCTCCATCCCCTACTCTTCTTCTTCGTCGTCTCAGTCAATCTTCATCCCCGAAAGATATCACGCCGCCTGCTACCTTTCTCATTCAATTTTTCTTCGTCGAGACCAAGAACTCCGAGCTGCAGCTGGGTGTCGAAATTAGGGGTTTTTGATAATATTATTTTCAGGCGCTGGGTACTCGATCGGAGACAACACCGAGCTGCAGCTGCGTGGACACCGGCGGAGTGACGACGTCGAGCGTGTGCTGGCGAGGCAGTCGGCGACTGGGCAAGACGCGCGCTGGGTACGATTTCAAATGTGTTTCCTCTGTCTTTTATGTATGGGTCGTTCTTGATTTCTACTACTTTCTGTTAAACATTTTTGGAATTTATCAATTCTTGTTCGAACTACAGAAAGTTCCATCATAGAAACCCTATCTGTAAGATAATGTCAAGAAGAACAAACCTAAATAGTTCATTCTCGTTAAATTTTTCGAATGTAAACACAAATAATAGAATAGGAAACGTACATCTAACTCGGGAAGAATCCACTCCTTGGTGTTGGTGGCTGGTCAATAAATTTCAAAAGGGTGGTCAATAAATTTCAAAAGCATTGGGCCAATATTGCAGACCAAACAACAACAGGGAGAAAAAATTCCATTTTTATCTACTTCCTTAGAATAGTTGATGCAGGAACTGGTAGCCCAAATTTTGCAAGACTAAAAGACAAATAGATAAGAGGGTCCTTCTCTAACAAGTTCAGTTTCTCTTCTGTAAATGCTTGTTCTACCAAATCATAGGCCTTCTCAAGCCATTGAATTTCTCCGCTTTCTGCAAAACGTATTAATAGTTTATTGACAACCGATTTTTTTTTAGTGGACAATGTTTTGTAATGTGAGATTATATTGAACAATATTCTGTAATTTGATTTCAAGTTCTCTATCTTTAAGACACTTCATGTACTTGTTTTGTTGTATTTTAACTGTTGTATGTTCTTTTGTAATTTTTTTTTTAGTGTTTATGGAATGTTGGTTTTGTTAGTTTAATTGGATTTTGTAAGTTTTATAGATCTTTGAGTTCAGGTGAAATCGAGGTTAATGGAATTGTGTTGATTTTAAGGTTAAATTCCTTGATTTATGGTAGAAAAAGTTGAAAAGAGTTGTTGCCGTTGATTTTTATTTTTATTTATTTGTATTTTTTGTGATTTTGTACAACACTTGAAGTAATCTTCCATTGATATTTTCCTTTCGATGATTATACTTTGTAGTTTATTGGACATTGGATCGGACATTGGTTTGTATCTATTAAAAACCGAACCAATTAAAAATCGATCCAACGGTTCTATGCTTTATCAGACATTGGATCGGATCAATTTTTAAAAAATCGAAGATATTGGTTCGGTTGTCGGATTGGTACAAAACCGACAAAATTCGGACCAAAATCATCCCTAGTTTTTACTGAATTACAGATTGTGATGTAAAAATAGGAGTTCAAATGATGATAGCCCTAAAGAAAAAAAAGTAATTGCAAGGGGAATGTCATCGCACTAAATGCATAACCTTTAAAAAAAAGGAAAGAATATCATAGTGCTTGAGGAACCGAAACCGAACCAAAACCGAACCGATGCAATTGGAAACCGAACCAATGGTTTTATACTTTGTTGAACATTGGATCAAATCTATCTTCTAAAGAATCGAAGATATCGGTTCGGTTGGCGGTTTGGCCCAAAATTGAACCAAGATCACCCCTACTAAATTGACTATTTCTTCTTCCTTGTCTTTGCCGACAAAAAAAGATGTTTCCCTCACCTCTTCTTCTCCTTGCTGGGTTCGTTTTTATTTATTTATTTATTTATTTATTTTTAATGAGTTTCACGTCTAGGGAGTTCCGACGCCGGTGAGACTTCCCTATGTAAGACACATTTTTTTTTTTTTTTTTTTTTTTTTTTAACTTTTATTTGTTAGAACGGTTCGTTACCATTCTTGAAAGAATCATTCGATTCCAACTCTTGGATCGTACATTTTGATAGTTTTGCGATTCAAATCGCAAATCACGATTTTAATCGATTTTGTTTTGTTTTGTCGTGAATTGTATCTCCTAAAATTTTAATAACACTGGGTGTCAACTGTCAATGCCTCGAGTTTCTTGATTGCAAGTTGTGAGCAATATTCCTTTTCCTAAAATTTGTTAGGGTTTAAACTGGTTCCTAGTAGCCTTACTTTTGGTATTTAGATCTACTCTAACTTTGTGCTAGGATGTTTGGTCTGACACTATGTTGCCTGGAGATTGTCGGAGTAGTTTGGTTGTAGCATGTAGGGTTGTTTTAGAAGTGTTTTAATCTTGTTTTCAAGTGTACATTTTTTTAGTCTTGTAGACTATAGTTATGTTGTCAAAAATTTTGGAGCATTATGGTTGTAGCTAGTAGTGACGATCCTTAGATTTAGCCGTTTATGCTAAAATTTGGGGTTGTTACACTTAACACGCAACCGAGTACCAGTATTTTTGAAATGGACAAATTGTCATATTCTGTCATATCTATGTATGTCCATGCTTCATAGGTCTATGTTATTGGCAATCTATTGCAAATGTTTTTTCTTAAGAAATATGATTATTAGAAGCCTTGTTTGGTTGTTGTTGAAATAAAGCCATATGTTGAATTCTATGATCACAAATAATCATGTGAAAAGATTTTTTCATTTTTTTTGAACGAAATCTTGGTTTCTTAAAATAAAGAAGTAGGATATGTTATTGCAAAAAAATATTAGCTGGCTTCACTAAGCTATTGTATCCCTAAAGATATATGGTGGACATTTGGTTTTAGAATCTTTGTTTTTGAGGTTTTGGCATTTATTCAACCTTGACTCACTAACTATAAAAAAAAAGAGCAGGATATATTAGTTTTCTTGCCTAAGCTATTGCAATTTTTCAGGAAAGAAAAATGGTGCGTTCCAAAGCTCCCTCAAAGAAGCAGAAAAAGAGCGGAATTGATTTTAAGGTATATCTTCCTCCAACATCAACCCTCCCCTCAAATAGGGGGAGGGGGATAACCTAGAGTTCTTAGGCATGGTATGTGTTTAATTTTCATTATTTTTACAGAAAATCAAACGAAAGTTAGGCAGGAAATTGCCACCACCAAAGAATGCTACGAGCACTGAAATTAAATCAAAAGGTAAGTTTTTAAATGTGAAGAGTGAAAAAACATTTAATCTACATAGACAACGGAATATTGTTGTAACTTGGGTTCAATATGCATTATGTCAGCAATTATTTTGCCCGAGCAGAGCATTACATCAGAGAAGGCAGGTCTAGCAGTGAACAAAAAAGGGTTGACTTTGAAGGAGCTTCTTCAGCGAACGTCCCACTATAATTCTAAGATTCGTAAAGGTATGTATCAATATATTTTTTTTTTTTTTTTTTTTAATGCAGGTATGTCTCAATTTATGGGTTCCCATCCAGGTGAGTGATTCCTATAACCTGCATTGATAAAGTAGAGTCAATTTGGTTTCTATTATATTAATACGAAGACATTTACTTATTATATGTTGTGGAAAATTTAATAGAAACATTTATCGTATACCTAAAAGTTTTCTACATGATGTAACTTAAATCTTTGGCGCACGAGGCTTTGTTTAATGAAATCTTATAAATTGTACGCCATGAAACAGTTTCTGAAAGCCAGAATTCCCCAATGAAAAGAATAGGATCCTGATGGAAATAGCTATGTTCAGTGTTTTAAACGGCGTGCCTAGGCTCAAATCCCACCTCTAGCGCCTCGCCTAATAAGGCGCGCGCCTTATTACGCCTTACATGAAGCCCCTCGTATTAGATCCTCATATTAGGTCATTCAAAGCGCGTGAAGATTGATAATTGAATATTATGTATGTTTTGTATATTATTCTTGGTTAAAACTTCATTTATGTCCATGAAAAGTGTTTTTAATTGTGTATACATACAAATATATAAATTTTGTGATCTTTTATATAGTGCGGCTTAAGTAAAAAAGCCCTCGCCTTTTGGTGCGCCTCGCGCCTCAGGCTCAGAGGGTCATTGCGTCTTAGTGCGCCTTACGCTTTTTAAAACACTGGCTATGTTTAACTAGGTTTCTTATTTTGATTCCTTTATTTATTAGGTTGCCTCTATTCTTATTGTCTACTTTTCCCTATGAGTCAATAGGTGCTTTGCTAGGCATTAGAGATTTGTTCACTAAACATCCTGTGGAGTTAAGGTCACATCGTTATGCTGTTATTGATAAACTGCGTGTACTCATTCAAGATGACGATAAAGTAGTTCGTGAGACACTATATCAGCTTTTAAAGACGGTTATCTTCCCTGGCTGTAAAGAGGTAACTCTCACTATCTTTGCGAGTTAAATTAACTAATCTAGTATGTGCTTATCAATTCATTGTTAAGTTATGAACATTTTTTTTATTGGCACCAGCAAGTTGGTTGGGTATCACCCAGTTTGGCATTTTTGGAAAAGCTTATTTCTAAAAAGAAAAAGGGAGCCTTGTTAGGTTCTTGGTAGATATTTCTATTTTGATTGAAATCGTATCTGATACGAAATGACTTATTTTCATTCACTTCATGTGTGTTCTAATATAGTTTTGTCTTTTGAAACTAGGAAAATCAAGGACTCCTCGTTTCTTTATTGATGGTATATATTTTCAGCGCAATGGATGGCTTATCCATTGAACTTCGTATGACGGCTTTCAAATTTTTTGAACTTGTTGTGGAGTACTATCCTTCTTCATTTTTCTTGAACGCTGATAAGGTACTTTTAGTTAATTGTAAATATTTAGATAAAATTCATCAACCGTTTTACTTTATATGTTTACTAGTTTTCATTTTGGAAGAAATCAAATTTCATTGACAAACTAAATTTACAAAAAAGTATAGATTTTATTCCACTAAGGGGTAGAAAAGGGTCCCCAATGGACTTTAAGGGTAATTACAAAATGAGTGCATGAAGATCGAGATGCACAAGAGGAGGCTACATATATAAACAATTTAACCTCAAATATCAACCTAAGAGTCTCCTCATCCTATATTAGTTAGGGGTGTTCATCAAAATCTAAAAAACCGTTCGACTGACCGAAACCGACCGAATTAATGTTGGTCAGTCGGAGTTGGTTTCACACAATATTTAACCGACTAGTCGGTTGGTCGAATTGTTTTTGAACAATTTTTAACCGACCGATTGAAATATATATATTAGTAGGAGAAGTTTAATTTTTTTCAAAAGAAGAGAGAGGAGAGGCTTATGACATCTCTCATTAATGCTTATAATGATGACCTATTTTTAAAAACTAGGTGCTCAGGCTTTTCAAAAGTCATTATAAACATTTTAAAAATATTTTACTTCCTTTTCTTTCTCTCTCTCTCTTCTTCCCCACCACTCGTACAATCGTACTCTCTTTTCCCATTCCCAAAATTAAGTTTTATTTTCCTTCTCTCTTCTTTCTTTCCCCATTGTATCTTCAACATTCGTTCTTCTCCTACAATGGCCCCTGCAACTTCAACCATGGTCTTCATTTTTTTTTAGACTTGTAAGTGTTAAATAACCAACGAAAATCGACCGACCGACCGTGTATTCGGTCGTTCGAGGCCTCAAGCTATCAATAATCGAAATTAACCGATCGAAAAAAATCGACATGTACGTGAATGAAAAAATGAGAGAAACATGAGAGCAAGGGAGCCGAGACAGAGAGTGGGAGATGAGGAAGGTGAAGGTGGATCGAAAGGTGTTGGTTGAAGACTTGGGTTTTGAAGGTGTGCTCCCCTCAAGGTACCAAGTTCGAGACTCACATGTAACATTAATTTGTAGAAACCTCCAGTGCCTCCATTCTTTCGATGTCTCTTAGTGCTTGGCCTAGGGACAAACGTGGTTATCCTTGTTTCAAAAAAAATTTGGGCATGATTCTTTTCTGAAGGGTGATGGGTTACATCGGTGGGCACCCCTCCATTTATAAGAACGCTTAAAGTGATTGAGAGTGTGATCGAGTGTTGTGGATGTCTTCAAGATGTAAATCAATGGTTGAGTCGCTGGATGAAAGAGGTTAGTTTTTTGTCCAAAGTACGCCTAACGAGGTGTTCCATTGTCCACGAAGAGACTTATTTTTTAGTCATGTTAGTTGTTGGGTGCTTTCCAAAAGGGTTGTCGGCCGAAGTTGTAGAGGTGGGTAGGTCTACATGTGAAGTACAACCTTTCTGAGTCGACAATCTGTGTGATAGGGGTGAAGAGTCACATTTTTAGTAGGAAGGTTGGGCCAAGTGTTCCGTGGGCTTTGAGACTAAGGAGAGTTTGGTTCAAGAGTAAGGTTTTTTGAAGTTGGGAGATCATGTGTGCAATTGTTTGTTGTTGAGGCCAACTTCAAATGGATCTAAGGAAGATAGATTGAGTGGGCTTGGGCCTATTATTGAAAGTAGCGTTGAAAGGCCCATTTCAGTTAGTTTGGGCCAATCTAAAAATGAGTTACTAGCTGGTCTGAAATGGGAAGCAGGTCATTCAAAAGGTCTACTCCTCGGGTTGCAAAGTAGTGTGGTCTTGTGGAGAATTCGATTATCTAGGTTTCGGGTTCAGTTTAGGTAGAGATGGTTGATCCAACGAGTTTGACCAATCTAGACAGAGATGTTTGATCCAGTGGGTTCAACCAACCTAGACATAGATGGTTGATACAATGGGTTCGACCAATCTAGACATGAATGGTTGATCCATCGAGTTTGACCAGTCTAGACAGAGATGGTTGGTCTTTAGTGTCAATTTGTAATCTCATTAGCTTTTTTAGGTGCCTAGGTATGCTTTGACTCATATGCTGGTTAACGTGTTAGGAGGTTGTGGACCTAATTTTTAACTTATGCTTTGGGCAGAGGGGTTCTTAGAGACTTTAATTTTGCTAAATGGGCATTTGTGTCATCCTACTCTTGGGTTCCTCATCAAGGTTTCTTGCCTTTGGAAGCTCCTTTGGAAGTCAAGCTGACAATTGCTTCCATGTTTGTCGTTGCTTGGATTCAAATGGTAGCCTTAGAGGAGAAAGATACCGTCATTAAGATACGTGTTAAAGATAGTAAGAACGGAGGGAGATTGGGGAGGCTGGATGAAAGGAAAGAGAGAGATGAAGAATGTGGAGTAATTCTATTAACTATGATGATAGTATCAAGGCTCGTTTGGTCGGGGGCTCGAAGGTTTTCCTATGAAAATGGAGTTTTTGAATGTTAGAGGGTTGGTTGGCATGGCTAAGCTTAGGTTGGTGAAAGATTTTCTTTCTAAAGAGAGTTTGGACATTGTGATTCTTTTTTAGTCGAATCAATACGAGCTCAGTTGGACTTGTGGGGGAGGGGAGGGTGGAGCGGGTTTGTCTGGATGCGATTGGGGCTTCAAAAGTATCATGATTTTATGGGATGTGGATCTTTTGAAGCGCTTGGAGGTAGTGGAAGAGGGTTTGTTCGGTTTTTCTCCTTTTCTTTTGGTTGGGTGGGGTGGGTCTCGTCTCAGGTGTGTTCGATTTCTGTCGGCTTTATGGTTCTTTTTTATTTGTTGTTGCCTATATTTTTTCCTTTCGTTTTTACCTAAAGATGCTTGTAGTTTTCTCCCTTGTTTCATTCATTAATGAGGCCTCAGTAGGTAGTGTAGGAGGGTTTGTTTGGTTTGTCTCCTTTTCCTTTGGAGGGTGTGCGGTGGGTCTCGCCTCAGGTGTGTGTTCGGTTTCTGTCCTCTTTAGGGTTCTTTTTTATTTGTTGTTGCCTATTTTTTTGTTTTGTATTTACCTGATGCTTATAGTTTTCTCCCTTGTTTCATTCATTAATGAAAAGCTCCTACTTCTTCAAAATTGGCAAAACCAATTTAGAAGATTTATTTAAAGCTTTGAGCACTCAAAACAAAAGTCTTTGAAATAAAATCTAACCACCATATTACTCTGAGTGGAGGTGGAGCTCAGAGGGCACACTTTTATAGTATCGGTATGAAAAGACAGTATTATTAAGAATATCGCTTAAAATAAGAGTTCATCTTTTGTGCCCATGATTTACTTTTTTGGTGTCATCACTATTTGTTTTGTTGTTGGTTTCTTTTGGTTTTGCTTGTTTTTCTTTGTAAATGTATCCATTGTTTTCTTCATCTTCAGATTTTCCAGAACTATGGTGAACTTCTGCAGAAGAATCAATTTCTTCTGCAAGATAAAGGCAAGCTCAAGAATGCACTTACGGGGTTGGTCCAATGCTTATCATTATTGCCATGCAACAAAACAGAAATGGGCTCATCTAAAAATGTACTACGTAAAAAACATTTCTCTCTTTTTGTTAGTTCATTCAGTTATTCTTCTATTAGGACATTTTTGTTTATGATTTTTGTTTTGTAAGTTGATTGTTTTTGCAAGCCTTCCACGTAGAGCCTCTTAATTCACACAATTTCTTTTACTTTTAGAATGTTGCAGACGAAAGAATGCTGCATGCTTTTGAGCCTCATGCGCTTTCAGAATCTACTGGTATGTGAAAGAAGTGTCCATTTTATGAGTGTTCATCAATAACCATTTTTATGAGTGCTCATCAATAACCATTTTTATCTTTTCGATACAATACTCCACTTATGTTAAGAAAATAAATGATCAAAAAGCAAGGGCACAACTAAAACAGGGTCAAATGCATCATATAGCTCTTTCACTGAGTCTATATCACACTTAGCTCTATTTTGGTGCAAAAGATTGCAGCCATTTTGTAATTTAGCAGTAGTTACCTTTTTTGCAAATTGGCAATGTTTCATTCAATGCCCTTACTTTGTGTAACTATTTCACAAATCAAAGAAATGTTTTGTTTCCTATCAAAAAATTTAATAATAAAAATGAGGATTTAATATCCTCCATGAAACCAAACGATAACAAAGTTGTTACTATTTTTATTTTTTTCCTAGCAATTAATTTCCCACGAGTGTCCTTGAAAACCAAATGTTGTAGGATGAGACAATTGTTTCGTGAAAATAGTTGAGGTGCGTATAAGCTGGCCGTGACACTCATGGATATAATCATATAAACAAATAGATTTGGTTACTATTAGCCTTTTAGTTTATTGACTTATTTGGACATCTTGAAGTATTGGAAGTGACATTGTCGACGATAGTCAAGCTAGCTTCATTCCTAGCCTATGGCAAATGCAACTAATGTACTTCCAGTAGTGGGGAAAGTAAATCTTCTTTCTGTGCCAACTAATCTTATCTAGTATGTCATCATGCTACAAGATTAAATTAAATCTAGAACTAGTGTTTTTTGTTTTTGTTTTTTGTCTTCTGGGGTCATGCCTGCTAATTCATAGTACTGCCACATTAAGAAAACCAGCTTCTTGTTTGTCATCTTGTTTTTGTTTGTATGATACTGCAATTTCTGTTAACTTCTTTTACGTCTGTATTCTGATTATTAACCTGTAAATTAAGATTCTTTTTCTCTGTTTCTTTGTTGTTTTTTTTTCAGGGCCTTGTGTCATTATTGGGAAATTAGAGGATTTGGTGCTTGTGTTATTAGATTGCTTCCAAGAATTTATGCCAGTGGTTCATGATGTAAATCTTCTTAATGCACAAAGTTTTGACTGTATTCTATATGTTGTTCGAAGCATACATCTTGCTGTTCAGTATTTCCTTAATGGGAGTGAAAATAGTAAAGTCGAATCACATTCTTCTTGTAAAGGATCTGACATGCGGTTGGAGGGGACACTTCCGTCAGCATTGTTAAAGAAATTGTTTTCTGTATTTCCCCTTAATCCGTTGCATCACACCTCAGAGAAGGTAAACTAAGATTATTATGTCTGACCTCACATGTTAATGTGTACTTTTCGTTCCTTTTATTCGAATGGAACCTTTGAATTGATTTGATACTTATCACTCTTTCTAATTGCTTCCAAGAGTATATCCAGTGGTGGCATGTTTTTTGATAGAGTAGTTTGTTAACTTCATTAGATTTACAAAAGGATAGAATGCTACATTTCATTATATAATAGATTTAAAATGGTCTCTATGAAGCAGCTTTCTATAACCAGTTTTCCTCTTTTCATTTTTTTATTATTCTTGATCACTAAAATTATATAAATATCACTTTTGAATAACAGATGAAATTTCATATTTCATTTTGTCATTCGTTATTTGTATTGTCCTCTTTTATCATGTATATATTTTTCTAGAATTTATTACATGATTTATGCTTCTACTTCCTTGGTGGTCTTTAATGAATTTAAGCATTTTGATTACATGGCCCTTGCCAAGTTTCTTCTAGCATCCTACATTTAATCTAAATGACAATTCATTGAATGATTCAATTGTTCTTTTTTGACAGGACAACGACAGATTACTGTCACTGAACATTGTCATTACAGAGATATTTTTGCATTCCAGCAAGTCTATCAATCCCCCAATTGTGATACTGGAGAGATTTTTAGAATTTATTGAACATGTTATGCTTGGAAAGGTAATAATTCCCAAACCTTATTTCAAGGATTTTTGGTGTAAGTTAGTTTACCTATATTGTATCCATAACTTATTGGTTCATCTTTGAATTCACTGGGTTGGACTTTTTGATATGATGAATACTTGCCTCCTTATGACTAAGGAGGTAGACCCTCCTTAAGGCATATGTGGATGTGGCACCTTTTGGTGCCACACATTTTTCTTTTCTTTTTCTTTTAATATTGTTGAAACAATTTTGTGTGGCACCAAGAGGTGCCACATATGCGTTAAAGAGGGTTTGCTTCCTTATTCATAAGGAGGCAAGTATTTCTCTTTTGATATTCCAATTCGCACTACATTAAGTCGGATCTCTTTTGCAGTGAGACGAGGTTAATAATAATGACACTTGTTACGATATTAATTTTCACCACCAACATGAGCTTAGCTTAGCTTAGTGATAATTAGAATCTACTCTTTCCCTTGAGAAGTAGTCAGATTTTTTTGTGCTCAGAACAACAAAACAATAATAGTATTTACATTCATGAATTCTTACTGGGTTATATGTGGTAGTTCAGATATATATATTTTGTTCCTTTCTCTTCATTGAAGTTGTTTCTTATCCAAAAACCAAACTCTTGGCTTCTCTAATGTTTTAACTTTCAGACTGTCATTGGCACTCAATCTGGTAAAGGGATCAGAGAGAGGCATATCCTTCCATTACTTCCTTTTATTCCTGAACTTACTGCACAAGTGGAAAATACTTGGAAGTTCCGAATACTTCAGGTTTGACTTTTAAACCAGTGTAATTCTTTCTATTTTCTATGTATCTTACATTTTGTTTTGTAACATTTTTTATTTTTAAAAATAAACATAGAACCTAGAAAACCATATTGATCCTGTAATGTACTTACAGGGATTTACTCATGTATTTAAAGATTGCCACCCAGAGTCTTCATTAAAATTGGCTTGCTTGCATGTCATTGAAGAAATGCTCATTCCTGTAAGTTTTCTCAATTGATCATATTTAGATTAGAATTCACGCAAACATAAAAACTCACTCCTTTCTTGATTTTAATTTATCAAATCACAGACAGCTCAGTTGTCATGCATAGATGCAAGTTTTCCTGAAATAGTAGAGTACAGGGTGGCATGGATTAGAGAGCTGCCTTTGTTGCTGATCCTTATTGGTGACAAATATCCTTCCTGTTCTGAGGTATTTATCGTTTCGGGGCTTGTGCAAAAGTCTTAATCAAAAAGTGATTAGGGGTGGCGCAGTTGGTTGAAGACTTGGGTTTTGAAGGTGTGCTCCCCTCAAGGTCCCAGGTTTGAAACTCACCTGTGATATTAATTTGTAGACACCTCCCGTGTCTCCAATTTTTCGATATCTCCCGGTGCCTGGCCTAGGGACGGGCGTGGTTACTCTTGTTTAAAAAAATGAGTGATTATGTATCTAGATTCTTGTTGCTTTATATTCCTTTCTCCCAACCTCCTCAAATGAAATGTGTTTATTCTAGACTTCTGTAATTCATGGTGTGGTTTTCTGTTGGAAACACTTGTAGTTGTATCTTACTTTAGATTTTGTATCTGCTTCTAAGTTGTATCTGTATTGCAGGTTGTATTGCGTCTTTCGCTTCGCGTGGGACAATCCTCTTTCTTGGACTCTCCTCTGAGATGGGAAAACGACAACACCCAACTCCCATTGCAAGAATTTTACAATACAAGTACTGCTGAAGGTAAGTGTCTTCTGACTGGGGGACATGTATTTAGTTGCATTTTTTTAATTAAATTATAAATTTAGTTCCCGAATTTTGATTGTTTTGTTTATTTATGAACTAAACTTTAAAAAGTTTCTCTTATCTGTATGAACTTTTAATTTTAACTTACAGTATTAAACTAACGAGCAACCAGTGCTTAGTGTCACAGCAGTCTTATCCAAAAAGTGACAAGGGACACTAAGTTTGGTCACCTCAAAATATGTTGGCGTATTTATTTTATTTCATTTTTATAATGAACCAAACTTTCAGTGTGAAATGAATGATAGAAAAATATAATAAACTTGGGTACTTACACAAAGGGTACTTACACATCATTCATAACATGGGTATTTACAAAAAGGGTCTACAATCTAATAAAATAACTCATTAAAGAATAATTCCAAAAATAAACTTAGTAACGGAGGTTAAAAAAGAAACGGTGCGTCTAATGAGGGCTAAATATCACTGTGACATTAATTTGTAGACACTTCCCGTGTCTCTATTCCTTTGATGTCTCCCGGGGTCTGGCCGAGCTAGTGTGGTTACCCTTGTTTCAAAAAAGAAAAATATCACTTACGAACTCTCTACTACCCCTCTAGAAACTATCATTTTTCTCGCCCAAAAGACTCCACAATAACCCATGACCCCACCTCATTTCCACAAAAGCAACGTTTAAGTTTCAAGACTGCATATTAATAACTATCAAAATCTGTAGACTATGTTTGTAATACAAGTTAAATTTTATTTTTGCAGGAAATAAATGCTACGGTCCTTTTACTAGGCTTCCTAAAGAATGTCAGGAGCTTGCAGTCTGTTGTCTTTATTACTTTTCTTATGTGGATCCTCTTCTATTGAAGTCCATAGCTTCTTGCTGCCTATGTAAGTAATTTATTTATTGTTGATCTTACCATTGTTATGTTACACTTGCCTGCTTCAACCATTTGTTTTTCCTTTTACAATCATACCTTAACTTCATCATGTTGTTCATAGGTCCTGAGTTGCATCCAGAAATAGTATTACGAATTGTTGAGGTTCTTCATTCAGCCTATAATGCTGGACACATACAGATTGCTGACTACATTAGTTTCTGTGCCACACTCCTCTCTCTTTTTAAAGTCTCCCAAGGTATCACTCCCAACATCTTAAGCTATTTCTCAAGAAACATGCTAAAAACAGAACTTCACCAATAATCTTTATAAATCATTGGTTAATTTACATAATTGATCAACAATAACCGGTAGGAGTAGGAATGTGATCAATATATATTGTCAATTTAAGTCTAGGCAGGTGTTCTATTTATGTTTGTAATAACGTTCGTAAGGGGTGGCACGGTAGTTGAATGTTTGAGTTTTGAAGGTGTGCTCTCCCTCAAGGTCTCAGGTTCGAGACTCATCCCGTGTCCACATTCCTTCGATGTCTCTCAGTGTTTGGCCTAGAGATGAGTATGGTTACTTACCTCTAGTATAGTGGAGCGAAACTTCGATTTTTCGATTTTCATATAAAAAAAATTGTTTATATTTTTGTTACTGTTCCTAACTTCCTTCAAATTTTAGATCTGAAGAAGTTTAAAATGTTTTGACAGAAAAGGAATGTGGTGATGCAGAAAGCAATAAGAAGTCGATCAGTAAAGTAATTTACTCATGTTTGTCACAAATTGGCGACAATTCCCTTGTTCAAAAGATGCTGGAGAACGTGCTAGTTGGTTAGACTTTAGCCTCTTTCCTTTTTTTCTTACAAAGTGTATCATATTAGTTTTAAAAAAAAATAGTTTATTTAATCAATTTATGAAATGAGTTTTGATGTACTACTAGTTAATGTATATGTTTTGTACTGTCTCGTTAATTATTGAGAAATTAGTTATGATATCGACCTATTTTTTTTGAATTCAACAAAATTTGGGTTGAGCGATTTTAACATCTGATTTAATTGACACCTATATATTTTTTTATAATTAAGATTTAATTGACGGCTATATATATATATATATATATATATATATTTATGTTGCTGTCTAACTTTAATAATTTACGGTTGGTTTATGGTTTCATTTGGTGGTTTGAATGCTATAATTTAGAGTTAAAATGAACACAATTTAGGCCTCGTGACAAAAGAGTGAAAAGAAGAAATCTATACATTTTGGAATCAAATTGGAACAAATCTCAATTGATATTTATGTTCATTTTACAACTGCTTCTTGATTTGAATTTATGGTGCATAATTTAAGGAGCCCAAAATGTCATCTTGTTTCTGGCATTTGTTCATATAATGATGAATCATCTCTCTTGATGAGCTCATATGTATGGATATTGTTTGTGCTAAATATGGTTCATAAATTTATTTGTCATAATTCTGTGTTTAGATTGTAGTATGAAATAAGGATGAAAGACTCGCTATGGAGGAGAGAATTGCTGCTGTGAAATTCTAAAAAAAATAAAACAGAGAAGGGAAATTATAAGGGATGGCTATTCTAACAAAAATAATTACAAATGTTGTTAAATTTTAAAATATTTTCATCCATAATTATTAATGCTTTCCAATAATATATTATGGTTGCTAAATTTTGAAAAGTGACTATTTATAATTATTTTCAAATAAGAGTTTGTTTCTTTATTTAGAGCGCTTGGTAGCAAAAACAGCAGATAAAACAAAACTACAAACAAAGCACACAATAATATATATATATACACTCAGCTCAGCTGCTCTCTCTGGTAAAACCCTGTACATCCAGAGACATTCCTTGCAAATCCATCAAACAAACTTCAATGCTTTTACCAAAACTCAAAATCCATTTCACACTTTCACTCCTATCCTCTCTGCAACCTGAATCACCAAAACATAATAGCCCACCGGATTCAATTCGATACAGATAAATGAAAGTAATCTACATCTTTGTGAATGATTGGATCAAAGCATACCTCTCTAAAGGAGTGTACATCACTTCCCCAAAGCCATGCATCACAACCGGCATCTCTTGCACCCCATATATCGTTCCTACGATCATCCCCGACATGTAAGGCATCCTCAGGTCTCACTCCCAACAATTCACATGCTTTTAGGAATATCGTCGGATTAGGCTTCTCGGCTTCCACCTGCTCGAGATCAGTTTGGGAAGAACATCAGATGCAAACTCGTATGTACATGTCAAAGTAAAGCAGTTTGAAGTAATGTTGTGTTCCAAAACAGAGACTTGTAAAACAAGTGAAACTTAGCTCATGAAATACATATGAACAAGAAAAAAGAGCAAGCAGCAAAAACATATTAAAGAAATGTAACAGAACAAATGAAAAGAGATGAATAACTCACTTCAGCTGACACTGCTACAGCGTCGAACCAGTGGTCACAGTTCAAAGCCCGCAAAAGAGGTCGTAATCGAGTGTCGAAGTTCGACACAATAGCAATCTTTATGCCTGCTTTTTTGAGAGCTTTGAAGACTCTCTCAGCATCAGGATCACAAAGGTGCCAAGCCTGCAAGAGAATTACCATTAGAAAGATCATAACCATAAAAAAACATCACAAACAGTTCACAACTTCTGAGGGAAAGTTGCTGCCAAAAACTCGAACCTTGTTAGTCGTATAGTAGTTGTAGAGTTCTTCAAAGTACTGAGAATCAGAGCAGCCTGTCGAATAACTGACGATATATTGCCAAAACGGTTTCCCATCACTCACATATCTGCAGATTTCCATAAGTGCAAATACTTCTATCACGCCCTTAATTAAAAGAGAACTAAAGAATAAATAAGAAAACTTCTCGTTGTCTCTGGATCAGCCAGACAAGACAGTCCACAAAAGATCATTTGAAGAACATAAAGGAATCAAGCAAAGGTTAGAGATCGGAGGCAAGCCACATAACGATTTTCTTACACGAAACGTAATTGTTTCATGAAAAAGTATAAAAATCCTATCAAAACTAGTTAGTTACATGAGGTTTTGCCATTTAGAAACTAGTTACATAACCATTCGAAATGCAGATACTAATAGACTTTTATCCAAGGAGAGGTTTGTTAATCATTTCCATTGGACAAAATGCTTATGGTTATGCTCAGGAACTCATCAGATCATTAACCAGCAAGCAACTGCTCCAATAAAAAAAGGGTTGTGTTTCTAAGGCTGATTTACAATTATCAAAGACATTTCCACAAATTTAATCTTCAGATTAGCCAAGAAAGCGCATAGGATAACTATCATGAAATGGTTCAATTGGTCAAAGAGGGTTTGGGCTGCATAAGAAGATGAGTTCAATCTGTGGTGACCACCTACCTAGAAATTAATTTTCTATGGGTTTCCTCGGCATCATCTAAATTTTGTAGGTCCTGTGACATTAGAAAAGCACTTTACAAAACTGACTTCCCACAGGGTGCTGGAATTATAATGGCCAGAAATATTAAAATCCACCAAAAGACAACATAAATTCTTCTTAATTGCATTTCAAGTTAAAGTTGATGTAGGTGGTAAGGATTAAAGGGTCTTTTAATTGCATGTTCTTCACAGAATACAATGTGTACAAGATCCATCAAGAATAATAAATAAATAAATAAATGCGAAATTAGTGATAGAAAGCTGAAATTGGACCTGAGACGAGATCCGCCCCAAGGCTTCTCGTAAGCCTTTCTGTACCGATTCAGAATCTCCCTCTCGGAGTAGTTCACCCCATACTTCTCACCTATTTCCCTATAAATCTGTAACAAAACAAACACGAGCCAATCAAGAAATGACTGAATAGAAATCGCAATCGAGAATGAAGAAAAACAAAATCAAAACGAGACCTGAGCCATCGGCTGCGAAGGAACAACGAGAGTGCCAACAGCGTCGACGAGCAAGGCCTTGTGAGTGATCTCGCCATAGAGAGACCTCCGATAGTCGTCGTAGTCCTTGACGCCCAAGATTTCGAAGCCCATGGCTCTGGAGGCTACGCCTTGGGGCTCCATGGAGGCAAATCCTCGCCGTGGGTGGATCCGGACGGCCGCGTCGGCGCCATTGGAGGAGGATGGAGGCCGCGTAGAAAGCACGGCGGAGAGGATCCTGGAAATCTTGGTTCTAGTGGGAAAGAGCGCCATTGACGGCGAGCTTCATTTGAGTGCAAGCTTTGCTTTCACAGAGCTTTCTTCTCTGTTTTCTTATTTTGAAATGTTTTTTTTCTATTGGTTTAAATAGAACCCTGCTAAAGAAGGAAAATGCCGATCCTTTTTATGCGCTCTTTCCCATTTTACCCTTCAACTTTAACTTATTTTCCATTATGGCCTCTGTTTCTGATTCTATATCCATTTTTCGAAAGTTTTTTTTTAGTGATCCTTGATAATCAGAATTATAAATATCCCAAATTTATACAACATTTCTTTTATTACAAAGACATAATAAAAATAGGGGAAATTATAGTAACTAGACATATTGGAAACTAATTGCGGATTTTGGCACTCAAGTTTTTTTTTGCAAAATTGTTTTTTCCTTTATTTTTTCGAATTATTTTCTTAAAAAATTTTTGCCTTTGGAAGTAATAAATGCTAGATTTTTGATTTTATATTTTCATTAAAAAGATTCTCAAGCCATTTAAATACTTTCCTTTTAAAAAT
>JBBMEF010000018.1:10579703-10596233 GCA_037832685.1 Sicyos baderoa | reverse complement strand
AATAATGGATAACACATGTATATATATATATATATATATATATATATATATATATATATATTTATACCTCCTCCAATTGTTGGTTCAGGCAAGCGCTCAATTGAATACTGATGTCGAGTAATGTACATGATTGGTACACCAGGAATCTACAACAAAATAATGTAGCCTAAGTTACTTAAATACTATATATATATATATATATATATATATATATATATCATAGTCTAATTAAACCTACCTTGCGAATCCTACGCTTCAAATCTCTATCACTAGTAGCAACAATGTAACACTTATGCTGCATGGAAAATAAGGCTCGGTTGAAATATATACAAAAAATATTAACAAAATAAACAAAAAAAAATAAAATGCAAGAAATCTCCAATTCTCACCTGCTTCACCCTTTCAACAAAGCAATCATCGGCATATGTTCCTTTATGAGTACATGGTAATCTTTCAAAACCTGGGCTCTTCGATATTCTGTTCAACCACAAAATACTAATTAATACCATATATATGTATATATATATATATATATAGTATTTACAAAATCACAAGAAAGAAAATGCAAAAGAGAAGCCCAAGAATGTAATTTAGTGCCAAATTGGGGGCAGAATTGGTAACAAAGTAGCTAAAAAAATAGTACTAATTAAGTTTCCAAAATTGAAAACTTGTTTTCACCCCAGTTGACAAATCATTTTTTTTTTCCATTCCTTGGGCATGTCCATTGTCTTCATTGGTCTTCGTTGGTGTTAGGGACAACGAACACCACATATCTTCACATTGATATAATATATTGTGTCTAAGATTTGTTTTTTAATATCACCTAAAGGAGTTCACTTCAATGGAGATTTTGTCTCCTCCTTATATACTTAAGGATTTTTCGAAATTTTATTCGCATGCGTATGTTTTTTCAGATCCTTCTTTGGATATTTCTAATCTCTCAAACATCACAAACTATGAAAACTCGATTTTACCTGAGAGCAACACGATACTTTGGTTGTAATTTCTCAAGCTCAGCGATCACGCAATCGGTTATACAAATAGTGCCTACAACATGATATAGCACCAAATAGATAATGAATTTGTGATCATATTTTTAATCACCAAATTTTAAAGTTTCATGTAAATATGATGCAACTTACATTTTGCATAAAGGCACTCCATCATTCCCTTCTCCAAGTCCAACTGGACAAGAAAGTAAATATAAACAAATAATTATAAGACTCCGTTTGATAACCATTTGTTTTTTGTTTTTTGTTTTTTAAATTTAAGTTTATTTTTACTCAAAATTTTCTATTATGTGTTCCATCTTTCCTATAATGTATCCATTTTCCCTAAAAAAAGTAGATGGATGCTAACCAACTTTCAAAAATAAAAACAAATTTTTGGAAGCTACTTTTGTTTTTATTTTTTAATTATGGTTTGGTTTCTATATATATGGTAAGACAGTTGTTGTAGGCTTAAATTTCAAAATTAAAAACAAAATGATTATCAAACTAGGCATAAACATCCATAAACATATTCTCATAACATTTGTGAAAAAGCACTCACTTTGTTTTTTAGGGAGAAACTGATGAAGTTTGTATCTACCAAAACCCGATAAGGTGGCCCCAAGCCAGTGTTGTACTTGAAGAAAAATGCTGAAGGAACATTTGGACTGAAATCATCGTACAAAATAAACAAAACTGTTATGAGAAAAAAACAATCAACAACCGAATCAAAAACGTAAAAGATAACGAAACGCTGAAAGAAGAAGAACAAACAACACATAAATTTTACGTGGCTCACTAACGTTGTGTTAGTTAATCCACGGGTGGAGAGGAAAAGCAATTTTATTTAGAGAAGAGGCGCAATACATATTACAGAATATGACAATATGGCTAGGGTTTAATTCGAGTGTGTTGCAGTAATGCTCGACATAGTGCGATTAGCGGAACCCTGAATAACTAATCGCATGCATTTGCGTTCAAGGCATACTGGAACAAAAATAACATACAAAACTTTGTGGAAATTTAAAAAATAAATAAAAAAACGAAAAGATCCTTACATATTTCTTGGGAGGTTTTCCTTGGTAAAATCTTTTCTGTTTGGATTCAAGACCTCTTCTTTATAGCTAGATAACAAAAAAAAAAAAAAAAACATGAGCAAGAAAATATTTTTTTAAAAAAATAGTAGGATAAAATTATTAATGGAAGTTATAGGCATACTTTTTAATTGCTTTAGAGGTTGTCATCTTCTTCATGACTGCAAATTTAGGTCCTTTCTTAGCCCTCCCCATCTCTTTGGTTTGAATGAAAGAAGTTGTATCACCAAAAAGACGACTTAATTCTCAGATGCAATTAATTTTGAGGCTTTGAACCTTAAAGAATTCAACAATTTGGTAATAATTAATTAAACAACTAATTACGATCATTGATCTAAAATGAACCAATTTTTAGAAGAAGAAAAAAAGTAATCCATGAAAGAAGTAAATGCATAAAGGAGAGAAACTCACCGTGGTCGGCGGTAGTGAAACCAATAGTTCACTTTTTTTTTCTTTTTTTTTTTCGAGTACAAGTTGAGAGAAATAGACCACAAGTCTTACACAGAAGTTGTTTTAAAATATATGAAAGCCGAATACTGATTCACCAAACAATCAAACCAAACGCGCCCTTGAAACAAATAGTTTGTTTCCCCTTTTAGCTATGAAGTATATATAATATTTTTAAGGCAAGATTGACAGGATTTGGACGATTTTAAAACATTTATGACTAAATTGTTTTTCAATCGGGAGATTCAATCTTAGATTTATTTTATTTTTTTTGTCACCAAAGTTTTAGTGCATCTTGTAGGAAATAGTAATTAAAAAGTTATATATTGGAAGAATTTTGGATTTTCTTAAATAAAATAAAAATAAACCATCGGGAGTATGGATCACTTTTTTTTTTTCCTTACCTAAAAAAAGCTAGCTACTTCCTGAGATTAGAAAATTTTCAAATATCTTTTAAAAAAATCTAAATATTAATTGATTTTAGTCCCAAATTTAATCCCCGATCTAAATTTAGAAAATCCTCAAATATCTTTTTATTTAATTTTAGGAAAAAACAAGTTTTTTTAGTAGTATTATTGAAAAAGTAAGAAAACGTCAGTTGAGTTCCGGAGGTAAACTGTAGTATTATTGAAAGGTAGTATTATTGAAAAAGAACCCAACAATGAAACCATTGCGTCAAACCCTTTCACGAAAAAAAACAAATTTTTGGATTCCATATATATATATATATATATACTAGAAAATACTAAGGTGGGTAAAAATATGTATTAATAATTTTTGTTAGTAAAAATAATACTAAATAATATTATTATTGTAAAAAAACAGAAAGTTTGTTATGTATATCAATTTTAGGGCCCTTTATTAGAATTATAGCACATTTTTTATCAAAATTTCGTTTATACCAAAATTTTGAGTGATTGAACTCAATCAATAACTAGTGATTAAACTCAATCAGTTTGTTAAGTGATTGACCTCAACTGATTGAGTTCAATCACTAGTTATTGATGGAGTTCGATTGAGTTCAATCACTTATAATCTTGATATATGTGCAATTATTTTCAATTTTATACTATAGATATAATTTTTTAGCTAATTTTTGTTATACATGAAAAATCTTCAAAAACAACTATTTTATAGGTGGGAGAAAAGTTAAATAAAATGTTAGATTTTGTGTTTATATATATTTTTTTCTATATTTCAATTGATATTGAATATATGAGTCACATTTAATAAAAAAAAAAAATTATTATCAAAAGAATTGGTGGAACGTGATTCATTATAATCCAATTCAATAGGAACAATTGAATAACACATTGAGTGAAGAAAGGCAGAGAGTAAATGGTACAATTTTTATTCATTTGGTGTGTTTTACAAAGGTTTCAACACTCATATTTATAGTATTTAGAAGGATAAGTTACATACATATTTGCCCATTAGTGAAAATCATCCTCAATAATTGGAAAAGATAAACAGACTTAAGAAAGTCTTGTTTAAGTGATATATAGAGATAAAAAAACTTGCTATATCTTTACCAACATAATTTTAATTAATTACTATTGTTCTTGAAACAGAGAAGAAAGAAAGAATCATGAAGAAACATATTAATTACTATTTTTTCACATGATTTTGATCTTTGTTGCAAAAGGAGTATTAATAGAGCCAATCCAAACAATCCCATCCTCTCTCTCTTCCACTTCAGAAATACTTCTCCCTTTCAACTCTCCTTTACCTTCAATAATCTCCATTACTTCACCTTCTTCACTAACCCTCATTCCAAGCCCACCACTCCCTATCCACCTTCCCAAACAAGAATGAATCTTCTCTATGTTCAAAGGAAGTTTCACCAAGGCCTTTCCTATCCAAGGGTGGGACAGGATCAACCTCAACAACCCCCGCTTTCTCGAGTGAATTCCGACCCAAAACCCGCCTCGGCGACTCGTTTTGATGTTGTCGGGAAACCCCGGGAGCTCGGCAACGACGTCGTAGCTCCCGGCTTTGGCGGTCTTTAGCCAGTACTTGAGAATCCTGCACTTGGTCGTCTCGGCGAGTAGGAGGAAGTCGCTGTTTTTGCTGAGTGAAACTCCGTTTGGGAATGAGAGGTTTCCTAAGAGAAGGTTTAGTTGTTTGGTTTGTGGATCATATTTCATTAGCCTTCCTGAACTGTCTCCACTTAATATTGCAGATGCAAAGTTCCTGCACAAAAAATTAAAAAGAAAAAAATAATACTTTGTTATGTTTCGATTATTGAGTTTTCAAACTAAAATTATATATAATGATATTTCACTTGTTATGTTTCTAACGGTTATCGATTCAAATTTTAGAAAATGTTTTTTTTTTTTTTAATTAAGGGTGTGAGATTTCGAATAAATAATCTCTTAGTTACTAATTCCTTCTAGAATCTCAGTTAATTTTTCTTTTTTTAATTTTGTCATTATAGTTTTAGAAATTAAAATTTATTCTATATAATTTGAGAAAGTTAAAATTTAGTCAATTTAATTTTTAAAATTTAGTACTTATAGTTTTGTAAAACCTAAAAAATGGTTTAAGTCATTTATTTTAGTACGAATGGTTTAAGTCAAATTTAGTCACCATCAAATTAAGTATGTGAAATTTGAAAGTGTATATAATAAATTATTTTTATCCAATTAATTATTTAACTCATACTATTATTATTAACACATAAATAACTAATTTATGCATATGTACTAAATTTATCAACCATACTAAAGATATGGAGAATTAATTTATCAGCAACACATTTAACCTCTTGTATTATATTTGAGGTACAATTTTTAAAATAATTCATTTATAGCACATTAATTTTTATCGCTAACTGACGATCACTCATTGAAAATTCAAACAAAGATAGAATGAATTTATCATTGATTAAATTTTATCATTAATAAAACTCAACCAATAATAAAACTTAAATTAATTTTTTTGTTATAAATGAATTGAAAACATTTTTTTTTTTTTTTTTTTGTTATACATATGCAAAATCCTAAAGATATATAACTATGTTTTAGGCATTTTATCAATACTTATATATGAACTAAATTCTAGGCATTAAATTCTAACTCTCATTTATTTTATTTTTTTTCAATATATAGATATACAAATTAAATGAGTTTTTTTTTTTTTTTTTGCACGAATAGACCAAATTGATAAAATATTTATAACACTAGGACAAATTTGAAAAATTTATCAATCATAGTCAAATATATGGTATAAAGTAATATTTTTTATATTGAATAACTAATATAATACAATATGATCATTATTATTTATACCGTATATTTGACTATGAATGTTAAATATTTTTAAATTTGCGTATATAATTATTTGTAAAATTAGACTATTTAATACAATTTTCCCGAACTAGATTCGAATCAAATTTTTAGTATATATATTATTGCAGTAGACGGAGTAAAATGTGTTAAATCAGAATCTACTTCTAAATTTATAATGCATGAGAGAGAAAATACCTTCTTTGATAGTATGAAGAGCTATCAGTGAAATAGATATGCCCAGAGATTTGATCAATGTCCAAACTGTTGGCGAACCTCAAAAATTGGTAGTCCGGTTTTTCAAAGTCAAGTCTTTGAGCCAAACCGCCGTCTGCTCCGACGCGAAGCATTCCCATGTACGCGTCGGCGATGTACAGATCGCTGTCGCTGTCGCCGCCGCCGAATCGGAGCCCCAACGGCCTCCCACATCTCTCCTCTCTCTCCTCCTCTTTCTCCCTCTCCTCACAACCTGTCCTGTTCATTTTCATCCTTCATTGTATGGTTACTTTATATAACTCATTTTTCAATTAATATTTTAATTCTCTATGATAATTATTTTACTTTTTTTTTTCTTTTTCAATTGAAACTTTAAAAAATCATAATCAAAATCAAATCAAAATTTAGAAATTTTTATTTTTAAAACTTTATTAAGATTGAAATAAATTTCAAATTCGAAAAATAAAAAATTAAAGAATTATGAAACGGAGTCTTACGACATGTTTGGCTTTAAATGAATGAGTTGGGTTGGGTTGAGTTGGGACAGGGAGAGAAAATAAGTGAAATAAGTTTGTGTTTGGGGGAAGGAAAGAAAAGATAAAGTTATCTTTGATGTGATGGAAAGAGAATGGTTGAAGTTTTTATTAAATAAAAAAATAGATATTTAATATTTTTTTAATAATAAAGTTATGTTTGTTGTGATAGTAAGAGAATGGTTGAAGTTTTTATTTAAATAAAAAAATAGATATTGAATAATTTTTTAATATTTTAATATTTTAATATTTAAACAAAAACGTGGGGCCTACACGTGAAGTTGGATAAGAGTTGAGTGAACTTTTAAAAGTTCATGGAAGCAAACATGGGATGGAACTCAACCCATCTCATAAATGAAACCAACCAAATAAACTTTAGTTCTAAAAAAACAAACTATCTCATTTTTTATGTCATTTTTATAATTCAATATTTATATAAAAAATGTTATTTTATAATTGTTTTGTTTTCAATATTTGTAAGGTATCAAATATTTGTTCATTTAATTAAACAATCTAAAATTATTTAAAAATATCTTTTCTTTATATATATAAAAAATAAGTTTTGATAATTTAAAATCAAAATATCAAAACTGACTATGATAAAAAAAATATAACATTATTTTAAATATTATATTAACAATTTATTTCAAAATATCAATCCATAAATATTGTCATACTCGATTCTAGAGAATTTGGATTCTCAATAAACCAAACACGGCCTTAATATTTTCATATTATATTCCTTCATTCTAAAATTTTAGGAAATTGATTACTTGACTTATTGTTAACTCTTTGTATGGTAGCTTGATAACTAGCATTCACGATAAGTTATACAAGCGAATTAAAGATAAAAAGATATAAAATATTTCGAGAAATAGTTGAAATTTGCCAGATTTAGTTAGGGAAAGCGAAAACCACAACTTTATAGTTTTCTGAGTGAAGAGAAATGGTTTTTAGACAATCTACTAAGAATTATTGTCGGAACGTGGCTTTTGTTTTCCAACCAATTCAATATTTCTTTCTTTTACTTATGCACTTTATTGTTTTTCTAGTACTTTGAATTCTTTGATTCCTTTGAGTTTTAATGAAAAGTTCTTATCCAATTTCGTGTGTTTCACAATTCTTTATGTATTTCTAAATTCTTAGTTTGAGAATCGCTGCATGTATTTTTCGCTATTATTTATGTATTTGAAGTAATCAGCTAAGTATTCTATTATAGATTAAGAGTTGAGAAACTCTGCTTGTTTTCTTCTTTGAGAAAAGAGTTAACGAATCTATATTATGTATTAGGTTTTGTTGAACTAGCGTTCACAATTCACATTCGCTTAGAGATAAGGTTTACTAGTAATTTAACGTTTGGTTATTCGCTTCCAAATCTCGAGAGAGTTTGAAGAGCGAATGTGTATTAAAGTTGTTTTCAAACATAAAAGATAGTGTTAATTAATTGTAGTGAATTCTCGAGCCATCACTTGTTGATTATTATCATTACTTGCAAAAATTCAATTCTACTCAACCAATTATTCTCCGGTTAACTAACGAATTACAATATCACGAATAGACTTAGCATAATTTTCTATGGAGACACTCTTACTTATTAAAACTTGCTTCAACAATATAGTATATACTTACATTATTCATTCGCATAAAAGAGTTAAGAGTTCGCCAACATATATAAGTATTGGTGAAAGTTAGCCAACATATATAAGTATCTTATATGTATGGCATTTATTTAACTAATAAATATCACCAACAATAAATATTATATTAAAATAATTATATATATATATATATATGCTTGACTCATTTTACGTCTAATTAACTCGCAAATAAAGATGATTCTTGAACATATTGGTGAAAGTTAGGCAACATCTATCTTATATGTATGGCATTTATTTAACCAATAAATATCACCAACAATAAATACTATATTAAAATAATTTCTTTTTTTACATATAATTATATTAAAAAAAAAAGATTCGAACCTATAATCTCATGATTACTGGATTGTATAAAATACCGATAAAGCTTAGTTTAGAGCTTAGTTTATATGGGCGCAATATTAAAATAATCATTCAAAGTCATGTTTCACGTCTTAAGTTTTAAAATTTTGGAAATTAAATAAATATAAATAACTATTTTTTTTAAAAAAAGTATAAATAACTAATTTGACCAAATATCAATCAATTATCATCACATAAAAATGTGTGATGAACCAAAGAAAAATGACAAACAGCAGGCCCCAGCTTAAACGTGGAGCTCATGCATAACCAACAGAGGGAGGGGCCGAAATCTAATAGCAAAAATAAAATTTTTATTTTATTTTGCAAATTTCTAGTATTAAACGGCCACGAATTGAGTCGCATGTTAATTTTTTACAAATTAAATTTGATATTTAAAAAACAAAAATCATGTAAAATAAATTTTAAAGTATTGAATTAAATGATATTTTAACTTTTATTTTTATTTCTACCATAATTTTATTCATTTTAAGAAAATATATTTAAACATTTTAATCAAAATCCAAACATTTTTTGTTTGTTTTTTACAAAATGGGTGAGTAAACACAATAGACGTTTCATTATTTGGTTGTAAACCAGTTCAACATCAGTACACGTTCGATCCCGATAATCGGTATTTCTCCCCTCCCTCAATTTGTACTAAAAGAAATTCAAACATTTTTTTCTTTCTAGCTATTTTGTAATATTTATCAGAATTTGAAGATCTTTTTAACTATAGATAATAAATAATATATATATATATATATATCAGGAAAAGTTTATAAGCTTAATTATTTGCTTTCAAAGAAAAAAACTTAAATATTTTATTTCTTTAAAACAAAAATTGTTATCAAACTCTCCGCCAAATTTATTTTTTTTCTTATCAAATTAATTATGTCATTAATGTTGTTCTAACTTCGACATTTCAGCCTAACAAAATATCAACAAAAAAACAAAGGTAAAATATAAATTTAGTGAATAAAAAGTTCACTAGTTAAACTTATATTTTACCCTATTTTCAAAAAAAAAAAAAAAAAAATATATATATATATATATATATATATATTTCCCTAAAATAAAAAGCTTCTTTTCATAAAGTAGTAAAATAAAATTTCATTTTTCCGTTTCTTTTTGTATTAGAAGAAAATTTTCAATCATAATCGAGAACAACAGCCACATTTTTATGGTAATGCATCAAAATCCTATCCTAATGAATAGTTCTGATCAATTATCATCATTTGTTTTCTCACACGAAGTTATTCATTTCTAAAATTATTATTTTTATTATCATAACTAATACATGATAATTTTTTTCCAATATAATTTTTTTCTAAGCTAATTTATTAATTTTAATCATCTTTAATAACCGAATGGGTTGAAGGCACAATTGATTATCTTATTCGATGTTAATCCATTTTAGCTCCATGCTCATATATTCGTGCCCAAAAATTAGTTTTTGTACTCTCATATTAGTTGAAAGTAATAATATATTTGTAAAGTTTGTTGGTCCCCAACCCCAATTTGTAATAAATAAATAAATAATCTCTAATATTTTATATTTTTCTTTCATTTTTATGGATTCAAATTTTAAATGTTTATAGTTTTCTAGAGCTGGCTTGAAATACTCTTTAAATAAAACAAAATGAAAATTTTTGAGTATCATATAAAATATAATAAATTATAACCATGTCAATGTGATCATTTTTTTTTCTTAAGATTACAATATAAATGTGATCTTATAGTATCACCATTTTTCTTAATATTTGTCAAAAAAAAAAAAAATTACAATTTTTTTTTTAAATAAGTGGAAAAATAGATAATTGTTTATTTATTTATTTATTCTGGGTGCAACAAAATTATTGCTCATGTTGCCAAAAAATAATATAATTGACCAAGATATTATATTAAATGAAACTAGTTTGTCTTATTAAGATCCCACATGATGAATAGATTCAAATCCAAATTTTAAAATAGAAGTTCCTAGAAAATTTCTACTCCCACACATTGAACTCAAATAAATAAATCTTGAAGAAATTTTAGAGAATAAAATTGAATATTATAACTTAATATCTTGCATATTCTTTTCCCACTAGTTCTAAAAAATGATATATATATAAAAAACTCATCATGCAAAATTGATTAAATAATAGAAGAAAAGAAATAAATAAAATGATTAACATATAGTTGAATTACCTGTTTGGAGAAGTTACGGCGAAATCGATCCATTTTTTATGTTCCGGCAGCCATTTGATAATCCTGCCGTCGGAGATGCCGGTGTAAGGTCCGCCGCCGGCGCCGTCGAAGGCGAAGCTCTCCGGCCCCACGCCGCCGTCTATTGACAAATATTCTGTTTTCAGTTCATCAAAAATCTCCGGCGGCGGTGAAAATCTTGTGGTGTTGATGGCGAGTAGGGCGAAGACGGCGGCGATTGCGGTGGCGCTGAGGCAGAGGTTGGAGCTCATGGCTTTTGCACGGAGAGGAGAGAGAGAACAGAATTTCAGAGATTTGTGAAATGTGTGATTTTTTTTTAAGGACTTGCAAGTGGCAGTTTTGTAATTAATCTTTTTTTTTTTTTAAATGATTGTGTTCTTACCCACTTTGTCCTTCCAATATAAAATGAGGTCTAAGATATTTATGGCTCGTTTGATAACAATCTTGTTTCTTGATTCTTATTTTTTTGTATTTTAAGAATAAAAAATAAAAATATGTTTGATAACGGTTTCTATTTCTCGTTTCTAAAAAAAAATAAGAAACGAAAACGAACTTGTTTGATAATAATTTATTTGTTTATTATTTCTTGTTTTTTTTTCTTTTTTAATTCCATGAATTAAAATGTTTTAACTATTATTATTAAAAGGTAATTATATGTTCTAGTATAAATATATATATTTTTCTTAAATTCAATTCATAAATAAAATTTAAATATACCTATTACAAATTTTAAATTCAATTCATAAATAAATAAATTTAAAAAATAAAATTTAAATACAGATATCAAACATTTTAAAATGTTATATATATCTATAATAAAATTAAAAAATAAAATAATAAATATAACTATTTTTATATTAATTAAGATATTTTATAAATACAAAAGTTAGTATATATTGAAATGTATTGAAACTAATGATATAGACATATAAAGTTAATTTAATAATAAATAAATATATTTTTTAATAATAAGAAATGAAAAAAAAAAAAAAGAGAAAAAAAAAAACTTACCATAAATCGAATCAAATTGAAATATAAAACTTTCTTTTACCATTATGCCAAAGCAAAATATATGAAATTTTACAGAAAAGTAAATATATAACTACCGAACATTAGAAAAGTTCACAACCAACCCAAAAACAGAACATCAAAAACTCCAAAATAATTTCTGATTTTGAAGGCAAATTTTAGAAACGTTTCTTGTTTTTTTTTTTTTAGAACAAGAAATATGAACCGTTACTAAACAAGTATATTTCTCAAAAAGAAGAAACATACACGAAAAATAAGAAACGGGAACAATACCCTAAACCGCAATTTTATAAAAAAAAATTGTGATTTTCAGCCTAACACATTTTTGTTTATAGTTTTAAAAAATAAATATTTATTAATTCAAAAAAAGATAAATTAATCACACATCATACTTTAGGGGTTAATTGTTACAAACATCATATTTTGGGGGTGGTCAGTACATTTTTTCCTAAAAAGAACATGCAACTTTTGAATTCAATGACTTAATTTTGAAAATCCAAAAACCAAATAGAAACTAAATTAATCACACAAATCAAAAAGAATATTTCATCCTTAAAAAAGACTAGCAATTTTTTTAGATTTAAAAACTCAGCATGCATCTAGAGACCTAACAAATATTTTGCTAAAACAGAAATCTACTAAAACCAAGACAAAAATGAAGAAAGATTCAAAATCCGAACCAAATGTTAGATCAACAAGAGCTTCTTCAAAGCCATTTTATGATCTTCTATATGATTAGTAGATCTATTTCAAAAAGGAAAACTAGAATTACACAAAGACGAAGAGTAAACTATCTACTCGAATCGTATCTCGAGATATAGCTTAAAACGAGCCTATTTCGGTTCAAAAACGCCCACAAACGGCATCAGAACCGATCCAAACCACAGCTTGCCATCCTTCTCTTCCACTTCACTAATGAACTTCAAAGTTTTCCCTTCACAATCTTCCAATATCTCCAAAACCTCTCCTTCCTCACTCAACCTAACAGCAATTGCATGGGCCTTCCCTCCCACCAGAAAGCCATGCAATTGCTTGAAGTCAACAGGAAGCTTCAACAGTAACTTCCCAAACCAAGAGGCTGAAGAAATGAATCTCGCAGCCATTCCCTTTTTAGAATGCAACGCAACCCAATATTCACCCTTGGAATTCCTTCGAATATTGTCAGGATAGCCCGGAAGCTCAGCAAGAACCTCGGAGTTTCCTGCTTCAGAGCCTCGAAGCCAATATCGGAATATTCTGCCAGAGATGGACTCAACAACAAGCACATAGGAATTGTCCTTGCTTAATGCAACACCATTGGCAAAAGCAAGGCCTTCTAATAAAACCGTAACTTGTTTACTAGCACGGTGGTACTTAAATAACCTTCCCGTGCTATCGCTGCTCAAGATCGATGCCATGAACTGTCTGCAAGTACAAGACATTCAAAAAACCAAAGTTTAAGAATGAAATAGTACAACAGCCAGTTAATGGTGTTTTCAGTTCCAGTTTAAAATGATGTGTTGACATATAAAACTGAAAGCAAACTCCACACTTACTTTCAAAGGAAAATGTAGAAACTGAGAGAACCAATGACATTAGAAACATAGTAATTCAGGTACGCATTACCAAGAAACTCGAAAACCAGAAAAAGAACTAGCGTATGTTCATCAGATGGTTCTTTATCAGAATTTTCAGATTATTTTCCCAGATTTTCTTCTTTGCTAAAATGAGACATGTTCATCAGATGGTTCTTTATCAGAGTTTTCAGATTATGTTCTCAGTTTTCTTATTTGAGATCAATTGCTAAAATGAGGCATGAAAATGCTTTTGAGTCAGAATTAGAAATACCTTCTTTGGAAAACTGTACTACTATCCGTAAAGTAAATCACATCATTTTCTTCATCAATGTCAAGATCATTTGTGAAGCGAAGTGGCTTGCCTCCAAATTCGCTCACAAGTTTTGTTGCCAAACCTCCGGCAGGTCCGACTACATGAAGGCCGAGATATGCATCGGCAATGTAGAGATCTCCAGTTTTCTTATCAAAACGCAGACCTAATGGCCTCCCACAGACATGCTCCAATTCAAGTGCAAACGGGCGAACACACTCACTCCTTCAAGAACATAAAATGAAATGAATTAACAGGTGAACCTGAAAAATGAATAATATTTTCCAAACTATCAACTGCACAGTCCTATTTGCAGCAAGAACAACACAATCATGCGCATCTAAAACAAATATTCGAACAGGACCCAAAACGACAGTAAAGTGAAATTTATAAGACAGAAAAGTGAACCGTGAAGTACTACAAAACCCGGCGTCATTGGCTCAAATTTCATAGAGGACATGGTTGTGTATTTCTTGGGTCTGACCTGAGAGACAGTTTCGATGTGTCCTTTCAAGTTTCAACCTTTCCTAGAGTCAAACCAGTTTTGGTTTCCATGAGAAATCATATTCAAGCAGTCATGAAACAGCAAGGAAAGCTTACTATATCAGCAGTTATCAAGAATAAATAATGGATGGACAAGATGTATCAACACCAAAACTCAAAGTGTTGGCTTGGCAGGTGGGTCGAAATCCAAGCCAGCCCTGTCAAGATACAAAGCCAGGCATATCCAAGAAAAGAACGAAACATGTCTATTTACCGAGCAAAATGACAGAGCGAGGGATTTGAACCTTCGATAGTTCTTTGTTGCGAATTATACCAATTTTCTTTTCTTTTCTTTTCTTTTTTGTACGAATTGGGGGAACAATCCCTAATATGAGAGCCAAATACCAATTTTAAGGATCGAACTCGTGACCGTGGAGTCGAAATGGATTGCCACCCATTCAGATAACCAACGCCCCTCCAACTCATTTGGTAATTATACCAATTTTCAAGACCAGGACAATTCATACAAACACATGAAAGACAAGGCCTTAAAATGATTCCTCAACAAGTTAAAATGAACGTTAAGGCAAAAAAAAAAAAACAATCTTATAATCAAGAGGTTTTGATTCCACAAAAAGAACAAGGACATTTCCACTCCCCTTCATCATCAGCAAAAATTCCACAAAAATTGAGAATCCGTTTCAAATCGATTGAATCAAACATACAATTGAGCGAACGCAAGAAGAAAAGAAGATTATACCTCTGAGAAGAGGTGACGGCGAAATCAGTCCAGCCGCGAGCGGGGCCTTGCCATTTGAGAATCCGGCCGTCGGCGACGCCAGTGTAAGGGCCTTCTCCGTTGGGGTCGAAAATCAGGCTCTCCGGCCCGACGGCTCCGGTGAGCGGAATAACGGTGGCGGAATGAAGATAGTCGTGCGTTCCGGGAATCTGCGGCGGCGCTAAGAGCTGCTTGAGGAAAGGGGTTTGGACGGAGAAGACGACGGCGAGGACGGCCGCGAGCGCCGCCATGGTCAGCGTAATCATGGAATTCATGAGGGTTTGTGGGTTGTTGATTGGGGGAATGGAAATGGATCCGGTACCGATGGGGAAGACGGGGTTTACAACTCTGTGTAAAGGTGAAAAGATTGTTTTGCTTTTCAAAAATTAAAAACAAAATGAAATAAAAATGAAAAGATTGCTTTTGCAAATTCTATTTTTGTATTCTAAACTACTTTTTTCCTATTTTCAATCCTACCTTTCCGATTTCTTTTATTGTGCATTATTTATCCTAATTTATTGTCGTGTACTATGGTAATAAATATTTTTTTTATGTAATGCATAATTAATTACCATTATTTGATTTTTTTTTTTAATTTTAGTTTACTTTTATTCATATTTTTTAGAAAATATGTTTCATTTATTCCTCAATATATCTAATATTTTTAAAAAAATATATAAATACTAACTAAATTTTAAAAGCAAAACAAATTTTGGAAGCTAATTTTAATTTTTAAATTTTAGTTTAGTTTCTATAAATATAGATAAGATATAGATATCATATAAAAAAACATATAGTATAATAGTTATTGCAAGCTTAAATTTCAAAAATGAAAAACTAAAAATAAAATAGTTATTAAACGGGTCTAAAAAATCGTTAGTTATCGTTAGTTCTAACCGTTTAGTTTTTTATTTTATTTCATTTTTAAAAAATTATGTAAAGAATAAGACAAAGCTTTAACCATAAGCATATATGTTCATGAGAGGATTAAAAATTTATTGCAAACGAGTTCAATTGACATGATTAGGCACTTGTGATAAGGAAAGAAAGAGAAAAAAAAAAAAAAAAAAATATAACCCCTACTTTTGGTTGAAGTTTTATTTTGATCAATATGTTATAAAAACAAGAGGTTTTTTAAACTAATTACAAAACTAGTCAGGTTTCAAAATAATTTCATACAAATTCAACCATTTACAAAATAAAAAATTGATTAATTTGTTGATTACCAATTTATCCTTAGTTATATAGATTTTATAAAATATAACAAAATAAGGAAAAAATGTATCATATTAAAAAAGGGAAAAAAAGAAATTGATGTCTATCAAGATGATTTCCTCTACCTTCTAAATTGGGAAGTTCAATTATGCAAAAAAAGGCTCTTAATATTATACTAATACAGTATTACATACCTAACTATTCGTGATATGTAAACTAACCAGAATTTCAGTTCTATCCCATATATAATGTAAATTGTAAAGTATGAGTTATATTAATATGATGTTATAATACAATATTAATATTTTATAATAGCATTAGAACGATTAATTTTAATATGATAAAATATGATAACTACGATATCAAATTGAATTAAACAACATGC
>JBBMEF010000018.1:10540224-10553001 GCA_037832685.1 Sicyos baderoa | reverse complement strand
AAGTTTGTTTTTGTTTTTAAAAGTTGGTTAGTATTCTCCTACTTTCTTAAAGAAAGATGGATAAATGATAGGAAGGACGGAGCACATTGTAAGAAATTTGAGAGAGAATAGCTTAAATTTGAAAAACCAAAAACAAGAAACTAAATGGTTATCAAACGGGGCCTAAAAAAATAACTTTCAAAAACTTAGTTTTGATTTTTAGAATTCAGATACTTGGAAGATGAAACCATTTAAATTTGAGTGAAAACAAGTGTACTTTTCAAAAACTAAATAGCTATCAAACATGCTAACTAAATAGCTATCAAACATGCTAACGTTCTGTTCTTAGTTTACAAATTTTCACAAATAACATATAAGTAATGAAATACAATTATCCAAATGGGATTTTAACCTAGTTTCCATAGCTTTGAATTCCTTTGCTGGGTGCTCTACTTTGTGGCATGCTTATCTTAATTTCTAATGCAGGTTTTCTTTTCTTCTGGAGGCAAAGGGGGGTTGACTAAAAATAAATGTTTGGGAGTTTCAAACTGGAAATGCATCAGAATTTGGAGTTTCTTAAAAAGAAAAAAGAATGAAACAAAAAGCTTAATGCTGATTATACTGACATCAGATTATGTAGTGGTAAAATGCTTGGGTGACTTTACAAATGTATGTAAAATCAATTATTTATCTTTGGTAGTCTTTGTAGTTGGGTTTCTTTTCTTTCTATTTTTTTTTTTTTTTTTTTCATTTGAGTATATTTAATTGTTTTTTTTTTTTTTTTTTTTTTTTGATAAAAGGTGTTTGTTTGTTGAATTTATGAAAAAATTAAAATGAATATTTTAATTTAGAAATTCTATCAAATGAGTTATCATAATTATTTAAAATAATTTCTCATTTTTTGATATCGAGTTTAGTTATTTATTTGTTGATAAAAGGTGTTTGTCTGTGAGAACCCGCAGTGAAAAATTCTACTAAAATTCGTTAAGTTCTATGAAATTTAATCATTCTGTCAAAACTTTGCAAAGATACATTAAACCGATTTAAAGTTTTAGGTTTAAAAAAAAAATTCTTAATGCTCTAGGAAGAATAAATTAATAAAAAAAAAGATCAAAGATCTTGTTCCTTTCAGAAAAATAAAAGCTCAATTTTACATTTGATATTTAAAACTACCAATATTTAGTTGATATTTTTAAAGAGATTTTTGAAACTATCCCTAATATATAAGTGGCATTATTTGGTGTCACAAATTTTTTGTTTGAATAATATTAAGAAAAAAAAGAAAAAAATTTACGGCACCAAATGGTGCTACATATACTCCTCTCCTTAGTCGAAAGTATTTCCCATTTTTTAATATTTAGTGTAAATAATAATGTTGAATTATTTTAATGGACTTACATTGACAAAAATCTAGCCAGTGATATTTTCATTCCTAGAATAGAATACAAGGTCACTAACAAAGTAATACACAACAGCACCAAGTTCAGTTGGCATCTCAAACAAAACCATTGATAATTTTTTGGTTCTGTTTTCAAATGCTTCAGGTGGTGCCAAAGATTTGCTTTTAAGGTACAAAAATATATAATAAAATGCTATCCCTACAACCTTTGTATTTCATGAATCACAACACTTACATTAATTAACTGCTTCACACATTTCTTGTAACTGCACAACCTGAAAGAATAATAAACCAAATAAGATAACACTGACATAATTTAACTGGTTAAGGTATAGTATAGTATTTACTAAGAGATATTTTTTTTTTTTTTGAAAGTAGAGATAAAAGGTTTGAACCCATCATGCAACTAAATACAATCTTTTTTTCTTTTTTTATCTTTAACAATATTATATAATAAATAAGATTAGGTTTAGGCTTAAAATCCGAAGTGTGGAATGCTCAGTCACTAAACTCATGTCATGTCAGCTGTCTGCCTTGGTAGACAATCTAACTATTGTTTTTATATCTCTATAAAATTAACTTACTTGTACTTTGATTATTTTAATAGGATAACATTTCCGTCCTATAATATTTTGTTAAAATAATTTAGGTCCCGTTTGATAACCATTTCGTTTTTGATTTTTGATTTTTGTTTTTAATATTTTAAAAACAGGTTCGTTTGATAACCAATTTTAGATTTTGTTTTTAAAATTCTAAAAATATTAAAAAAATATTAAAAAAATTATAAAATCTAAAAAAAGTAGCTTTTAAAATCAAGGTTTTGTTTTTATTTTTAAAAAAGTATCAAAGAATCAAGAATAAATAGTAAAAAACTAAAAAAAGCCAAGTGAAATGTGAAATCTAAAAACAAAAACCAGTTATCAAACATGTTTTTTGGTTTTTAGTTTTTAAAAACAGAAAATTGAAATGAGTTATCAAACATATACGGTATTTATTTTTCAAAACCAAAAACCAAAAATAAAAAATTAGAAATAAAAAACAAAAAACGAAATGGTTATCAAACAGGCCCTCAAGAATTCGTAATGTTTAAAAAATGATGTGCAATGAATGAAGTTATGAGATCATAAAGGGCTCATTAGGCCCTTATTTATGTCTGATCCTATGGGTTATAGATTCAAAACCATCTTTTAATGTTAGCTATTAAATGAAAATCATTCCTTAACCACAAGAGGCAGAAATCAACTTACAAAAGACAACATTATTAAGTTCGCGCAGGAATGCCTCTTCTACGTGAGCTTCTCTTAACTCGCGATTTGGAGGTTCCTGAAAACGGCAGGCAACGTGTCAATGGAATCCTTGATAACTCAAAATGCTAAAACAATCAAATAATCTTTTTTTTTTTTTATATCCGTGGCTGTCCGGGCCAGTATTCGCACACCTCGACTAATGTCACGGGACATATCGACCAACCCTAAAATAATCAAAGCCAATTTTTGCACACCTCGACTAATGTTACGGGACATATCGACCAACCCTAAAATAATCAAAGCCAATTTTTGCACATCTCGACTAATACTACGAGACATTTCGCCTGACCTTAAAACAATCAAATAATTGATCTCATAATAATACCTTCATTCTTAACTTGAGGTGATTGAATTTCAGTATTACATGTTTCTGACTCTGTCGGTTCACTGGAAGTACCAGATTCTTCCGACTCAACCAACTTAGGTTCTGAATTGTCATTAATAGTAGATTCAGCATCTTCAGATGTTTCAACGTTTTCTTCTGCAAAAATGATCAACTAATGTCAGAGTTCATACCAATGATAGCATTCGACTTTTTAGAACATAAAAATGGGAACAATATGCATATTTGCAATATTGGTTGGCGGGCAAATTAGCTTGGATATTCAAAAAAAAAAGGAAAATAAAAATAAAAAAGTTGATAATCGGGAAATAAAGCTTCACCCATCTGCATATTTGAGGGCACCCGCACTCATTTCGAGACTCACGCATAAGACGATAAGAGATTTTATAATAAATCTTACAGTGAATTTTGAACACGAGACCTTTAAGGAAATATACTTTCTAGACCTCAAACCTCTACCAGGTCGCTCAATTTGGACAGAGGGAAAATAATAATACAAAATGATAACAATAATATGCCAAATTTAATGCTTCGATAAGCATTTAGAGCCCAAGGAGCTGAGGAACACTAAAATAGAACAATGGAAATGAGTAGGTGGCTCAACCAACCTTCAGTGATTTCGGACACGGAAGCTTCTTCATTTTTCACTGCCACAGAAGAAGCTTCAATAGAACCAATCCTCTGTTGATGAGCTTGTGCATCTCTAGCAGTAACTTCTTGCTCCTTCCTTTCCATATGAGCCTTGTTAAGCTTTTCTTCGAATTCTTCAACGCACAACTTAAGTTCTGGTTTAGCAAATTTCTTACTCTGAAATAAATCATGTACAGATGAGAACTTCAAATTAATATGCTAGGGTAAGCGAGTTACGGCCAATCATAAGCCAATACCTTGGTTATGATGCTCTTGAAATGTTCCATTACAGAGTCCTCCGAGACAACATGCTCGTATGTCTTGAATGAATCTATCAACTTTTTCATTCCCTTTTCAGTGAAGCCAAGCTGAGAAAGACAATATGAAATGTATTCCCACTGTCTTACATCTGCAAACGGATAATAGATACATTTAATTAGAAAACTTTGATGATACCAAAAAGTAAGATTATAGTCAATGATGGTTGGTAAAAGAGAAAAACATAAAACTCGAAAGAGAAGGATTATTTCTGATATGGTAGAATGCAATTCAATATTCATAATCTGTGGGCATAATAATAGTAAGGAATAACAATTCAATAGTGTAAGCATTCAAAATTTTGAGGTTCATTTAATGAAGCATTGTAAAAAAAGAAAAAATAAAATCTTTTAAGTACTAGCACCACCAACGTTGGTTTCTCTAAAATGAATCCAAAGTTCGAATGATCACATCGTTACTTTGTTTAAGCTATGATTTTTCAATGGATATTTTCAGGGGTTTGCAACAAACAATTTAGTCAAATTACACAGGATTTTAGCTTAAACTAGACTTGAGTTACTTTCAAGATACTAGACATGGCTCGTGTGAGAGTTTGACAAAAAGACTGAGAGAAAAAGAACGTGAAGGGGAAACTAAAGCTTTATTTTCATCCAAATCATGAATCCAGCGTCATCTCTTTTCAATCACTAACTTCAACTAAGTTGAGCTTAAAAAGACTTTTGGAAGTGTAAACTCTTTGGTCTATTGAATTGACTTTCTAACTAAAATATCTTTCTCAGACAGATGCTTAATTTACAAACATAATAACTTTAATCATGCATCACAAAACTATCAGGTTAAATCATCTACAATATATATGATTGTGAAAATTTAACGACCACGATAAATGGATGAACACATGGCATATGAAAGCTTCCCTACAACACTTAAAAAAGACTTGAGTGCAACCAAGCAAATGAAATATACATCAAGAATGATAAAGTATTGGGTATTATAACAATATCTTTACTGGTAATTTGTTGCGTTAATAATAGAAACCATACCATGAGGAGAGTATCATGTAAGCAAGTACAAAATGGGGGAAAAAAATTAATACCTGAAACTCCACTAAACCTATTGCAAAGCTTTTCAACGAGTGACTCCATTTGTTTATCCTAGAAAAACATAATAAGTTAGTATTCGAATTTTAAGTTAAATAAAGATTTATCCAATTAAATCCATTACCCTCTTGATGGAGCCAATCAAGAATTGCATAATGTTGCAGAAGGATTCTCTCTGCAGATTCTGGTTAGAAAGCTTTCCTAATATATCTGGTAGTAAATTGTATATGGGATTGGCTCCTGTAGATAAGAGGATCGGAATAAGAATTTTGTATGAGCAAAACTCATTCAAGTTGAACAAAATGTTAGCATTAATTAAAAAAAAAGTTTGTCCATGGTAGATACAATACCTTTCTTAGATAACTCATGGAAAAACAGTTTGGCTAGGTTTGATATTCTCTCATCCTCGTCTTCTAAACGTAGAGTCATTTCATTTATATAACCTTTTACCTAAGCACAAATGTCAAATTAGTCTCCCAATTTGATGAAACAAATGAGTAAAGCAAACAACAATATTGCAATAATCAAACCTTCATCATATCGTTTAATATAAGATGTGAAAGCACCAATACAGCATTCTTTCTAACAATATTCGAAGGGTCCTTCAATCTTGCATACATATTCTCAGTCCATGGTTCCAAGAGATTAGGGAAACGAACAGCCAAATCTCCTAAAGCAATAGTGCAATTGGAACGAACAATATCTGATGGTGCAGTTTCGACAACTGTGAAAAGAAGTTGAAGATTTGCATTGCTGGAAGTTCATTTACAAGAAAGTTAGAAAAAATTTACACTAATTCTCACACACACACAAATAAAGAGAGAGGGGCCTCACCAAAAATCTGCATCAATGATCATTAAACGACATAAAGCAAGCATTGCAGATGCTTGTAGATCTGGGAACTGCAAGAAACAGATGGAAATAATAGACAGTAAGAACAATTCAAATTAATTTCCAACATTCAAATGAATAATAGAAACTAAAAAGAACGGTTCTAATGTTTCAAATATGCATACAGTGCACAAAAAAGTATGTCACTAACTTTTACAACTTTCCATGCAAATCATATCATTCAAAAGCTTTGCAATTTTGCTATTACTTTGATATATTTGAATTTATAAAGAATAAACATAATGTAAGAGTTCACTTGGCAACAGATCACTATCGAAGAGAAACAAATGAATGAATCAAAGAATCCACCAAAGTATAGATATAAAAGGTATCACAAACATTCACCTTATGCAATAGGTTGAAATTTCTGCAAAGCTTGGAAAGAAATGGTGCACAGTGTCCTATTAAATTCTTCCCACCTGAATTACCAAAAACAATTTCTTTTTCTGCCTTTTCTGAAAGAGAATCAACAATTGCATCTTCAGATGCAGCAAGGCCTAGCTCAGCATTGATGCCATCTTCCTGCAAGAATTCTAATGTTACATTTTACATTACAAGAATAACTTATGTACACATTAGCGATCTCACAACCGATTTATTATTCAAAAGATCTCACCTTCACGCCATTACCATGCACAGTCTGACCATCAACAGCCATTTTCTCCTTTGCTTTTTGTTTCTGAATCTTTCGGGTGCATGATTCGATATATACTAATTGATTCATGGCTACATGACTGGCGATAAATAAATATCTACTGAGTTTCTCTATTTGGACAGTAGTTAATATGTGAACATTTCCACCTTCAATATCATTTGACAGCTCATCTTCCTTGTTACCATTAAAAACAGAAGTAAGAGATGTTTTAACCAAATTTGCTGCTATGTTTTCAGGAGAGGGATGAATTGAATATATAGCTGCTATGGCTTTATCAGCAGCAGCATACCATATCTTCTCTGGAAGCCAGGAACTAGTAATCAAACTTTCCAGCTTATCAAACACCCGGCTGCCATTGCTAGCCAATAACTTTTTCTTGTCATCTTCAGACAGTCTTTGGATGGCAGTGCAAGCGGTCCTGGCAAGCAAAGGGTCCACCTTAGACCATCGACCAAACCCGATGTCAATAATGTCCTGTATATGGGAGCCAACAATACCAGCAGATGATTTTGTTGCCATGCAAAGAACGGATAATGCACCTCGGCTTTGCTCTGCTGTAGTTCCTCCAACATTAAAGCAAAAGAAATCCCACAAAGCTGATATCTGGAGAAAATAAATAAAAGAGATTTTCAAAATAAATACATTAAGTAGGTAATATCGATTACATGGTAGATACACATAAACCATGCATAATGATGGTGGAGGTCGAATCATTCATATGTTTATCTCAGTAAAATCGTAACAGTAAACGAACAACCTTTTCAGATGTCAACATATGACAACCAAACTTATACTTTGTACATCAATTAAGGCATGTCGATCTAATTTGCCATAGCTGATATCTTCAAGTAATTGAAGAAATGTGTATTCATATCTCATTCTAATAAAGTTCATATTCTTTAAATTTGTTGAGGTAGTACTTCTAAAAAAAGATCGCTGTGGTAGATATGCCAGTCTAAAGTTAAAAAGGTTCCAGGAATATGTGATTAAGTTCTACGTATGTTTCTAGTAAATGGACTGATTATCATAAAACAAAATTCATTCCCACGCAATTTTTAAGTTTAAAAGCCGAGCTAGTATTCAACTCATTCAGCTACCACTCAACCTGAAAGATATAGGAAATTAATTCTGGTTTCAAAAACATCTATCGACCTCTCACACCTTATTGCTATTTTCTATTTTGTATATTGTAACATTAAAAATGTCCAAAAAGTGATTGACCATTCAAAAAATTTAATGGAGCGCCGTAGTAAGTCGTTTCTTTTTTTTTTTTTCAAAACGACCAGAGAAGTATTTGCTTAAAACCTTCTAACTGTGATAATACATGATTTTCAGGCCAAGATTCCCAAGAAGTTGTTGAATTGGTAAGAAACGACGTTAAGAAAAAACATAAAACGAGGCATACCGTGCTACTAGATATATCACCTTTCGATACCAAGGCATCAATCATAAACTCCAGAGCTGCTAGATCTCCAATGTTTGAATCAGTGGCAAGATGTATAAGATTCTTAGCACTTTCCATTGGGTTTTTTGTTATATATATTGTTACGAACGCATTCTCAACAGCTTCATAGATTGATTTATCTTGAGAAAATGCCTACAAAATAGAGAAATATAAAATAATAAATTGCTAGTCTACAAAAGAACTGCTCGACATAGTAATGAATAATGATGAAAAATATCTAGAAAATGGACAACTTTACGCCGTGATTCGAAGTTAGAGCATACCAGTGGCAACATCTTACGTAGACAAGCCTCTGAGCCATCAATTTGGAATTGCCTGCACCTCATCAACAAAAGAATTGTATTCTCAACGTCAGTGGCGGAAGAAGAAGCCATTAACTGAACTAGTATTGGCATTACTTCTGATATACATGTTGAAAACCTCAATCCAGCTTCCAGAGATGCAACCAAAGCCCTGATCTGCTCCATGTTTCCAACATCCAAAGTCAGATTATCCTTCTGAACAGCCTCTTCTTCCATATTAGGAGGATAGCTATCAGTCAAACTATCCTCCTGGTTCCCTGCCCCACCTTCAGTTAGGCCATTATCAACTTCACCATCACCACTAAAGATATCGCCATCAAATGGCGAGCCGCTTTCCACATTTTCTGAGGACTTTTCTGGTTCAAGCTCGCCTAATTTCTTCTTATACTGCTCTAAAGTCGCTTCAAATGAAACCATTCGCAGCTGTGGACCAAATGGGTTATGCTGCAACATAGTGATGAGCAACTGCAGTGCAGATTTTCGGACAATGGCACTCTTGTCCTCCAACCTTCCAGCAGTAACTGTCGCCACTTCATTCCACAAACCGATAGAAACAGAATGTTCTTCACATAAATCAGCCCAAACCTGAAGAACTCGACTCCTAGTGTAAGCTGAAACATCCCGACAACGTTCAAGCAATATTTCTAACATTGCCTGCTTGCTTCGTAGACGAACTGACTTAAAACTCTGTTCACCTTCAATGTCGCAAAATGCTTTTGCAATCAACTTACCAAGAACCCCCACCAGAGCATTCCTTATTTTATAAGATTCACCACCAAAATGTGGTATCAGAAGTCCAATGTTGGTTGAACACAACTTCGGGAGCCTGTCAGCCAGCTCAACTAGGAAACGCCCTATGTTTTCAGCCCCAACTGTGTCCTTAACATAATCCTTCGGGTTAGTTCTTCCAACATCTCTAATGAGAGAGATCGCCAAAATTCCATCAGAATATTTCTTCTCCGCCCCAGAAACAGCATCAGCCAAGTGTGTCACGACATAATCATACTTATGAATAAGGTGCATAATAGATGCACACGAATGCGTCGTAAAGTGATATTTTGTAGAACAAGCACCAACTATCCGACACAAAGCATCCTTCGTATCAACGTCCTTCAAAAGGATTGGATTCTCGAACATTGAGAACGCATTTCTATAGAAAACCCAAGTTAAAAATGTTCAAATTACAAATAAACACACATGAGAACTATTTCCACCTAAAATATGGTACGTACTTTGTGATAAAAGACAGATAGTTCTCATCTGGGTCTGATGAACCAAAGAGAAACGAGATATTGATCTCCAATGAATTAGCAATCAAGTTCAAGATACGCCCCCTCTGCAGTTCCCAATTCCACGAACTTCTCGGCAATTTCTTCCGAATACTAGCAGTCACCTAAACGCACGATTGGAAGAGCAGCTAGGGTAAAAATTGAAATCAACCTAACAGAACCATAAATGAACATAAGAGTAATTAACAAACAAGAAAACCTTGGAATTGTTGCTACTACCAACACTGGATTCCTCACTGATGACGATATTGAAGAGAAAAAACGTATAAATCTTAAAAGCATTACGATGCGACGCAATCTGCTCGAGAACCGGAGGTTCGCCATCGTTACTAAGCGAAGCACGAGCAAGCGAATCAATGTTCGGAAGTAGAACACTGAAATTAGAGCGAAGACTCTCGACAACATTGAGCTTACAAGTGGAAGAGAGGCAATGATACTCCCGAATCAACGAGTAGACACGATCGAACGTATCCTGCTCCTCAACGCAGCAAAGCTCCTTGTCGGAAAGATCAAAGGAAACGCCTATAGAAATTCAGAAGATTAGGTTTCGTAAGTGTTCCGAAATGGATTAGGGGTTGAAACGGAGGACGAGACAAACCTTTGACGAATTCTTCGAGCTGCGATGGACGGAGAGATGCGATTTCAGTGGGGTTCTGAACGCAGAGGCCATTGTCGTCGGAGTCTTGCTCGAGAGATCTTAGGGTTCGGGGGAAGATGAAATGGGACGCCATTGGAGAGAAATGGAGTTGAAGGTTTAGCTTTCTGTGTTTTGTTTGAATGTTTTGAGATTCTGAATTCAAATTGAAAGGGGGTTTTCAACGGGCGGGAAACCCGGCTCCAACACAGTATCAACCGGGTCGGGTCGGGTCTTGTTATTAAGATTTCTTCAATTCACTTTTTTTTTCGGAATTCTTCAATTAAGTTAATCAATAGGGAACTTGTAATTGCTAACAAAATAATTACAGTTTGAAAATATTGGAATTATTATTATAGTATTTTTTATTATTTATTTATTTTTTGAACCCATTAATATAGTATTATTTAGAGAATTTATATTGTATACTAATTGAGGATCCCTATTAAAATAATAGCACATTTTTATCAAAAATTAATTTATACAAATTTTTCTTTATTTTTTTTTTTAAATTCCGAATGATTGAATTCAATTAGCAATATTTGATTGTATTCAATCAGTTGTTATGTGATTGAGCTTCATTACCTTTATTAATTGAATCAATCAATTAATAGTAATTGAACTCAATCACTTAATTACCTTCACGTAGCTACGAGTAATTGAAATAAAATAAGAAGTTTTTGGTCTTTTCAAATTGCCCATTTTTCATTGTTTGTGTATGTGCAATTATTTTCAGTTTTATGCTATACATATATATACAATTTTTTAACTCATTTTTATTATACATGAAAAATCTCTCATTATTAATTAGTAATACATTATTAGATATTATTAATATAGTACTATGTGTATTCAAACAAATCATTGTTAATGTTTCAAAAAAAAAAATGATTGTTAAATTTTTGTTAAGTAACCACATTTGTAATTATTTTTTTAATTTAATTAATGATCTTGTAAATTTCCCTGATCTATAAAGAAAATTAATATATATTTAAAAAAAAAATTATTTATATATGGAGTTATTTGTTTGTCATATTTAAGAAGGATTTAGTTGGAAGATTTGCTAACTCTTCTACAAAACCTACGTCCAAACGAGTTTTTACTAATTCTTCCTGCTTTTTACTTTTAAAAATAATTCTCATTTCTAATCATTCATTTATAGCTACTGAATCATTTCTTACGACTCATTTTTATCATTCATTTCAAATCAATTAAAAAATGTATATTTAATCATTATTTTTTTAACTATTGAAAATAACTATTCATTTTAAATTTACATTCAAATAAGATTTTGACTCTAATTCTTCTACACAAAACTCACATCCAAGCGAATATTTTACAATTCTTCTTTTTTAATTATTCAAACTAACTCATCAATATAATTTTTTAAACTAAATCTTCACTAAATATGATAAACAGATATCAATGGATTTTGCAAGAATAATAAAATATAAAATCTATAAATGTCAAAATATAAAATAAATGGTAGAAATGACGGAAACAAAAAGTCATGGTAAAATTTAAGGAAAAAAAATACTCCAAGTTTAATGATTAACACTTATTGAAGTCAATTAGGACCATTATTAATGTCAAACTATAACAGCACTCAATGTATAATTAATTAAGGAAATTTATATTTCTCATATTTATAATCAGTGTCACTTATTGAAGTTGATGACATTGATTAACGCCAATCAATAAAATTGACTAAAATCAATCAATAAAATTGATTAAATCTAATTAATATGTAATCGATTAAATTAATCTCATATTTGTTATATTTAAAATGAGTGACACTCATTGAAGTACAAAAATTAGGGCTGCTCACAGTTCGGTTTGGTTCGGTTTTCAGCCGAACCATGAACCGAACCAATACTTACGGTTCCAGATAAACATAAACCGTGAGAAAACCGCATATTTCGGTTTTGAGTTAAAAACCGAACCAAACTCCTTCGGTTTGGTTTGGTTCGGTTCGATTTAAACCGATGGAATAAAGTGTAAAACATGAGAAATAGATCTGGTGGGAGTGCAAGGTGAAATCCTCTAGAATCATTAATCTATTACGAGTGTTATAAGCTAAACAACACATAAATTTAATATTTAAAACATAACACAACAGCTTTAGGAAGAAAATCCAGAAAAATCTACAACTAAATAACATAATGCTAGCAAAGAAGATGATAAAAGAGACAACTCATCTAAAAATGTGAAACATAGTCGAAATCGAGTTTAAAATGAACTCTCATAAGTTTTGGATCCTTCATTGTTGCCATTCACGCCTACTACGACTTGGGCTGTTGCTATTTGCTTCATCTTCATTTTTTTTATTCTTTGAGCATTTGAATCCCTCCAATGTAAAAACAATAGTGAAGTTTTCATTGAGGGAATAAGGGGTTTTGTGGCCAGAAAATAAACTGAAACAATATCAAAAAAGGAAAATAAAATTTATTGGATGAATTTAATTTTAGTTGAAATTTCATAGAATTTTGAATTAAATGGAAAAA
>JBBMEF010000018.1:10520746-10533031 GCA_037832685.1 Sicyos baderoa | reverse complement strand
CGCTTCATTAAATTGCAATCCACGAAGTTATAAAATGCAATTCCAAAATTCACACCTTAAAAGCTAAGCAAGAAACTCCCACTATTCTTCAATAACAAAATCAAATAAGCCAAATTTCACCGCCTGATGAAATACAATTTCTCAAAAAAATTGCTGCTGAAATCAGCCGTCGCAAAATATTCTTCAGTCGTCGCAAAATATTCCCCAAATCGTTGGAATAAAAAACGCCCAAAAACGGAATTCTCAAAATCCACTAAAATCGCCCAAAAACGAAACGGAAACGTCGTCGCCAATCGATGCTGTTGAAGAACAAGCTGCCACTGCCTATGCCGAAATCGCAAATCGTCGCTGCCTCCGCCCAAAAATCGCAAATCGCCGAAATCGCTGCAAACACAATAGAAGCAAGAGATCCCCAAATCGCCGAAAACTCAGATTGCCGCCGAAAACTCACTCTACTCGCAGATCCACGATGTCTGCAAATCGCGGGAGGAAGAAGAAAGAAGCAAAACACACAGCAGCAACACACAAAAAGAAGTCGGAAGCAGTAAGTCCCAAAAAGAAACTATGAGCAGTGAAAAACAAACTTATTCAGAAACTTTTTAGAGCAGCCGCAAATGTCAAATCAACTTCAAAAATATAAGCTCTGATACCAAAATGTAGTGCAAATTCTAGGTATATATCTACAACTTAGTAACCATGAGATTACATGTTTGATTCTCCATTCACTCAATATTAATATATATATATATATATATATATATATATATATATATATATTTTATAAAAAATATACATATATATTTAGATTTATAAAAAATCATACCATTAATTGTTTCCCGTGTTATCTACATCGGATTAAAATCACTAAAAAGATGTAACAAATATGTAAGAAGTTTAATTAAAAATGCAAGAGAGTATTGTTCACTAAATACAGAGATCACAAATCAATGGCTCTGTTTTTCATTTGAATAATGACAAAAGATTTTTTAAAACATTAAAAATATCTAGTACATGTTCTAGAAAGTCAAACTATATAATTTATTTTACTTGCTTCGTTGCCATCATTTATTAATAAAGTATTCCTTTGGATGCATTGGAAATTTGGCTGGTTGAAATGCATCTTTTTTACTACCATAATAATATTTGAGTTTGAAAAAAAAAAAAAAAATTAAAGGGGTGTTGTTTGCCATATTTAGGTAGAGTTTGGAGGGAGAATTTACTATTTTTTTTTTTCGAAAATCTACCTCTAAACAAACTTTTTGTTAATTCTTCTTTTTTATTTTTAAAAATAATCATTCATTTATAACTATTTAATTAATTCTAACAATTCATTTATAATTAATTAAAATAACTCATTTTTAATTGTTCATTTTTTAACTATTCAAAATAATTATTTATTTTAAATCAATATGTGGACAAGATTTTAACTTTGACTCTTCTTTACAAAAAAAACACATTCAAATGAGTGTTTGACTAAAATTATTTTTAATTTATGATATAAAAAGATGATTTGAATCTATAATTTTTTGATTCATATATATATATATATATTTTATCCTTAATTGGAATATCTTTTCATTTACATAAATATTTACATCTATATATTTTTGCAACGACATAAACTATTTTTTAGATTATATATAGTTTATGATATAAGAAGATGATTTGAATCTATAATTTTTTTATTCATACATATACATATACATATACATATATATATATATCTTTAATTAAAATATCTTTTCATTTACATAAATATTTACATCTATATATTTTTGCAACGACATAAACTATTTTTTAGATTATATAAAATTAAACATTAAATTTTAATTTCAAAATCATAAGACTAAAATTTAATTTTCTTCCCATCATAAAAATTAAGTTATATTTCTAAAAATTATGAATACTAATTTTTAGGTTAACATTTTGTTAAAAAAAATGTTTACATTTTTCTTTTATTGAAATGGGTTAAACAGTAATTTCATTTTTAGGAGTTGCAATATAAATATATTTCAAAACTTTACCAAAGAATAATAGTACAATTTTGTTTACAAAATATACCAACAGTTTTATTTATTTTTTATTTTTTCTTTTATTTTTTACCATGGTAAGTTTTTGTTAGTACAACCATTGTAAGTTTGATTCAAAACTAAATTTAAACATTTGGTGCCGGCATCTTGTACAATAAGTAAGAAAAACCAAAATGTAGAGACCAAAATGTAGTGTAATCCCCATGAGTAAATTTTAACTATTTTTTTTAATATATATCGGAGGAAAATAAACAAATACCAATTATCGAGATCGAATTTATGACGCTGGTGTTGAGGTTTACAACCAAATAATAAAATTATTGTGCAACTGACTTATTTGGTAAAATTCAGAAATATAAAGTTTAGAAATAATCTTTGATAATTTCTGTTGAATTAAAAATTGAAATGCCCAACATAATCAAGATGCCATAAATGCAGTTATAGGAAATTCGGGGTGAGCTAATAAGAACAGTAATTCAACAATATCAGTGTAAATCTAATAATCAATAAGTTCGAGTCCCCATCTTCTCATGGTTGTAATCTAAAAAACAAAAAGAAGTTTAGATAAAAATAATATATTTGACGGTCATTTATAATTGATTTAAATAATTTTGAAAAATAATATTTTGTCTTTTAAGTTTGAGATTTATTTTCAATTTTATGCTTATATTTCAAAATTGAAATTAAAATATTCTATAGGAAACATTTCTAAACATTTTTATGATTCTCTTTTCTCAATTTATATTTAAACAAAAAAAAAGTATTTTGAATGAGAGCACAGCTTTTAGTGCTAAAAAACAGCTATAGGAAACATTTCTAAAAATAATTATTTAAATATGTCTTGTCAGTGGATTTTGGTCTAGAAAGCGGGAATCCTTCTTAGATATTTTCAAACAATTTTAGGATAGATGTCTATTTTCTTTTCTTTTTCACTACTCCCCAAATTACACACCATTTTCTTGATCTAAATAATATTAAAAAACTTGTGTGAGTTTTTATTAATATATAAATATTATTATGTTTTTTTTAGATTATAACTATTTTCGAACATCTTTTATTATTGGATGTATATTTATATTGCTCAACAATGACTTTTATCAACATATATACTTATGTACACACTAGAAAAAAACAGAGTTTACAAATTGCCATCAATATAAAATTACTCAAATATGGTTAAGAATAGTTGGACAAAAAATGGGATTTCTTCAAGATAATTTTGTAGTCTTTGAATAACATATAACTAATATTATATTTATTTTATTTTTGTTGAGAATATAATTATGGATGAGATTTTTTTTTTTTTAGATTACAACAATTACAAATAATTTATGATGGAAGGATTGAAATTCAAAACTTCTTGACATTTATGTCATTGATTTATTGGTTTTGTTGACCAATTACTATTGAGATATAAACTAAACTTTACATGTTCTTATTTTTTTCAAACTTGTTAGGAACGACGAACCTCCACAATCTCCACATTGATATGATATTGTCCGTTTTAGGAATTACCCTTTATAGTTTGTTTTTGGACATCTCCTAAAAGGCCTCATATCAATGGAGGTGGTGCCCCCTTCTTAAATACACAAGATCTTTCCCTTATGATTTTAGCGATGTGTGACAATTTTGTTTGCTCAACAATCCTCCCCTCAAACAAAGTACATTTCGAACTCTTCGAACCTTATCGGGGAGACCTTCCCTCGAACAAAGTACACCGAGCTAACAATAGGCTCGCCTCTCCTTTGTTCTTCATCAGGAGTCTTCACCTACATCGCTAAGTCAAGAGCCTTAGCTCTGATGCCACTTGTTAGGGACAACGAACAACCACAAATCTCCACATTGATATGACATTGTCTACTTTGGGAAGCACCTCTCATGACTTTGTTTTTTGACATATCCCAAAAGGCCTCATTTCAATGGAGGTGTTGTACCCTATTTATATAGACAATATATTTCCTTTATGATCTTAGCGATGTGGGAAAACTTTGTTTGCTCAACAATCCTCCCCTCAAACAAAGTACACTTCGAACCCTTCGAACCTTATCGACTTTGTCTATATCGGGGAGAGCTCCCCTCGAACAAAGTACACCGAGCTAACAATAGGCTCGCCCTTCCTTTGTTCTTCACGAGAGTCTTCATCCACATCGCTAAGTCAAGAGTCTTAGCTTTGATACCACTTGTTAGGAACAACGAACTTCCACAACCTCCACATTAATATGATATTGTCCACTTTGGGAATCACCCCTCATGAATTTCTTTTTTAGCATCTCCCAAAAGGTCTCATATCAATGGAGGTGGTGCCCCCTTCTTAAATACACAAGATCTTTCTCTTATGAACTTAGCGATGTGGAACAACTTTGTTTGCTCAACAAAACTATTTTAATTTTTGTTGCTATTATGTGGTAACTTTTTTTTTTTTGAAATAACTTTTTTTGGAATATATATATAATTTTTTTGGTATGAACATGCAAAGTGAACAAAAGAGGAACAACATAGTTTGATTGATATGTATATAACATATTATTATATATAGAGGCGAAAATATGAGGAAGGAAAGCTATTTATCAAAAGTGAAAAAATGCTATTTTTGCAAAGATAGCATTATTTTAGCTAAATTAAAATAAAAGCCATTTTTCCAAGTCCCAACCGCGTCTCTTCTGCTCTTTTTCCGTGACTTTGAGTTTTATGACACACAAATAGAGAGACACAGAAATTAAATTAAATTAAATTAAATTTCATCTTCTTCTCCATCGTCTTCTTCTTCATCCAGCCCTCATTTCCTCACCCACCATTTTTCCGACCATGAAATTTCAACAACCAAAACAACAAGAACAAACCGTTTAAGCTAATTTTCAGAAACCGGTTCATTTCAAACAAAACCCACTTTCTCGATTCCCCTTTCAATGGGCTGCTCTGCTTCCAGACCCATCACTTTCCCCTCCGCAAACCCAGAAAATGACTACGCCTCTGTTTCCGCTTCCTCGCCGCCGGTTCCCAGAGCTTTCTCCCTTCCGACGCCGCTCATCCACCACCCTCCCATCAGAGACGGCGACACCCACCATCTCGTTACGCTCACTTCCACCACCTACGGCTCTCTCCTCCTAATCGACCGCCCTAAGTTCTCCGCCGTAGATCTCGCCGGCGACGGCGATGGCGACTCTCGTTCGGATTCCGACCCCGCATTGTCGCCGGATTCCGTCATCAACACCTGGGAACTCATGGACGGACTGGACGACGCCGACGCGGTCGACAAAACCCCCTTCAACCCCGGCGGATCCGAGGTCGTTTCGCCGTCCTCGATTGTCAAGCCGCTATGGCAGCATTTATCAGAAGAAGCCCTGCTCGCGAAATTGGACCCTAATGTCGTTTTCAGTTACCGCCGAGCTCTCTCGTCTCGGCAATTAGGGTCCAATGCCGGCCAAAAACCGGGGAAATCCGTTGGTTCTAGTCCGATTTGTTGTTCATTCTCCAACGGGGAAGACAAATTAGACAAAGCAGACAAAGTGGTAATCTACTTCACAAGCCTAAGAGGGATCCGGAAAACCTACGAGGATTGTTGTTCGATTCGGACGATTTTCCGGAGCTTTCGAGTACCGGTGGACGAAAGGGACATCTCCATGGATTCATCATACAGAAAAGAGCTGCAGATTGCAATTGGAGGGAAGACAGTGAGTTTACCCCAAGTGTTCATAAGGGGAAAATACTTAGGTGGGGCTGAGGAAATCAAGCAGCTAAATGAGAATGGTGAATTGGTGAAGCTTTTAATGGGGTTTCCTGTTTGGGACGCGAAAACTGAGTGTTTGAGATGTGGAGAAGCAAGGTTCGTGCCATGTCCGAGCTGCTATGGCAGCCGTAAGGTGTTCGAGGAAGACGAAGGGGAGTTGAGAAGATGCCCTGATTGCAATGAAAATGGGTTGATTAAGTGCCCAGATTGCTGCTTCTGAATGCTCATTTCATAGGTAATTTTACTTGATCATTTATTATTAGTGTTTGATGTTGTTATTGGTGCTGCTTTAACTTGGATGAAATCTATGTTCATTTTCCATGAACAGTGTATAATCATTAAGTTATGAGAGAAAAAAGGATGTTGTTATCTTGTGTACTTCATCATATGTTGAGTTATGTAGTGTAGAATTGGCATGGTGTCCTAAACATGTTACATTGGAAGATATTGATGCACTTCTATTATTGTTATTTTTTTAATTCGTGAGTGTCTAGGTCAACTTACTCCACCCCAAATATTCGAACGGTCTGATCCTATGATATTTGATTGTCAATGGAATTCATAGGTAACAAATTGTTAGGTAGCTGACCACCATGGATTGAATCCACAACCTTTTGGTTTCTTAATGTCCTTTTGACCACTAGACTATCCATGGTGGTTTGATGAACTTGCATTTTCAATGTTTTTTCTTTTTTGAATATTTGTGAATCGTGAGGGTTTGAATCTGCTTACTTCGAATATTCACATAAGATAAATAACATGACCCTATAATATTTGGTTGTCAAGAAATTTTTTAGGAAAATAATTTTTTGGTAGACGACCATGGATTGAACCCATAAACTTTTTGGTTCCTCAAGACACTCTTCAATTCATGATGGTTCTTGATCTTGTTTGTTTGTTGAGAAGATATGTTAATCTTAAAGCTAGTTTCTTAAATAGTGTAAGTTACTATGTCTTAACACATATATTATGCATATTCTACCTTTTCGCGAGATAATAGTATCTTTGTGGCAAGTTGGAGTTTGCGCTATTTTAGTTTTGAGGGTTAAGATCTTTGGTAACAAAAGTTTTTTCGTGCACCTTGAATATTTTCACAGGACGACCACTTAACCTTAGTTAGATGATTATAGTATACTATGGTTGAATTTATTATCTATTAGTTCTATAAGGTCTTCTTGACTACTATTAAGTCAATTCATGATATATTTGGTAACAAAGTTAATTTATTACTATCTATCTTTGGTCTTATTTTGCTTGATTCCCTTTTTTAGTTTGACTGTTTATGGACTTACATTAACAAAATGTGAATATTGGAAACATGCCACCATTTTAAGGACTTGAAACAGAATGCCAATCTGGGAAAATTGTGAATATCTAAGGTAAGTCAAAAGAGCTACCACTTATGAATTCATGAACTGATGTGCATATTTAGTTTAAGACTTTATCTTTTGACAATTTTTTTTTAATTGTTCTCTTAAAACTTAGAAAGTTAGCTTTTCTCTCAAGTTCATTTTGTAAGCTTCTCATCACATGTAGTACTTTGCTCTTACCTGTCTAAACAAGCTTAAAGTGCATTATTTTGGAGCTTTGCACATTTTAATGCTTTTTATTTGGGTTCTTAATTCAAATTTGTTTTTGTAATTAATCATCCTCTGTTCTTCATTATTATGAAAAAAGTTAAGTTTCTTTTTTGTCTGCTTTTGCATTCATCTCTTTAGGCTAGTTTTTTTTTTTTTTTTTTTAATTGAAACAAGGTAACCACACCCGTCCCTAGGCTAGGTACCGAAAATATCGAAGGAATAATTTCACAAGTAAATCTCAAACCTGAAACTTTGAGGGGAGCATACCCTCAAAGCTCATTGGAAAAAAATATGCTCAATAGAGTCATGTGATAGCCAGATAAGCTTATTATTCTACACTGTAGATAACCATTAACAATTTTTTGAACTTGCTTTTAAAAAAACAATTTTATAAACAAAAGCAGTCATGTAATGATTATTAAGTGAATTGGTCCAATGTGATGGTTTTTTTTTTTTTTTTTTTTTTTTTTTTTTTTTTTGTGTCCGTGACTGTCCGGGCCAGCTTGCGTACACAAGCGCACCTCGACTAATGTCACGGGGCATACCGCCTAACCCTACAACATTTGGATGCCAAAGAAACCTGTAGATATTAATTTGAAATTAATTTCTAGGTAGGTGGCCACTATGAGATTTGAACTCATCACCTTATGCACCCTAACGCCCTCCATGACTAATTGGGCTACCTCATGATAGTTAATGTGATGGTGTTGCATATGCTTTTCTTTTGGATTCCATTCTGCATGATGTTTGACATAGAAGATGTTCATCTTAAAAGTTGCTTCTCAAATGAATTTATGTTCGTGTTGGCATGATTCTATATATTTAGGAAGGCTTTTTAGAAAGGTGTTTTTTGAATAGTACTTTTTTTCTTTAAAAAATACTGTTGAAGAAAGTACTAAATAAGAAATAAAAATGAGTTTGAAATCCCTTTTGAAATTATTTAAATGCAGTTTTTTACCACTAATTATTTTGTTTAAAAATGTACATGGGGTTTTGTTACATATTTAAAAGTGATTGTAATTTTTATTTAGTATATTTTAAAATCAGACATTTTTATCTATGACATTTGAATTTATAGTTCTAATATTTGAATAATACTCAATTTTAATTATTTAGATAAAAAATTATTAATTATATAACGTCTACGATGACTAATTTAATTTTAAATTTCAATACATTTTGGTAAAAAAAAGGAAAAGAAAAGTATAAACATAAATATAACTAACAATAAAAGTCTTTGATTTTGATACCGACCAAATTGAAATTATACTTAAAAAAAAGCTAGGAATTAAAAAGTATATTTTTCCTTTTAAAATAACATGTTTTTTGGAAAACCAAAAGAAACATTTTAAAGTGCTTTTACATGAAACCCTTCTTTTGAGGTGCTTTACAGAAGAAATTCCAAAAGTCATCTTTCCGATTTATGCATGTTGATGTTTTTTAGAGTTTTCAAAATTATTTTGCAAAAAACACTACGAAAAGTTTGAAAGTTTGAAAAGTGTCAGTCTCAGTCCACTTTTCGGCCTCGAAGGACCTATTTGAATTGAAGGACCTATTTGAATCGAAAGTACTTAGGCCCCGTTTGATAATCATTTTATTTTTTATTTTTTGTTTCTAGTTTTTTGATTTTTTGTTTTGAAAAATAAAAATAGTATATGATTGATAACTAATTTCCGTTTTCTGTTTTTAAAAACTAAAAACCAAAAAACATATTTGATAACTGTTTTTTGTTTTCAGATTTCACATTTCACTTGGCTTTTTTTAGTTTTTTATTATTTATTCTTGATTCTTTGATATTTTTTTAAAAACAAAAACAAAACATTGTTTTTAAAAGCTACTTTTTTTTTAGATTTTATAATTCTTTTAATATTTTAAAAATGTTTTTAAAATTTTAAAAACAGAATCTAAAATTGGTTATCAAACAAATCTGTTTTTAAAATATTAAAAACAAAAACAGAAAACCAAAAACGAAATGGTTATCAAACGGGGCCTTAATTTAAACTATTAGAAAATATGAGATTCCGCCTCAAAATCAATTGGTTATGTGGAGAGTAATTCATATATCTTTTATATTGATGTTGGACTCTCCCACTCACCAATATAAAACATTTATTTGTGAGATCCTAACGCCAACATTTCATTATTGTCCTACTCCTACTATGTTGTTGAATTACTTTAATTTTCAACTTCCATACAAATCTTGCCAACATAAAGATTTAAGATTATTTTATTTTATATTTCTTAAAGAAGAGAAGTGATTTATCCCAGCTCCTCGAGAACCCTTTATTTGTACTTGATTGTAAACAATTACTCTTCATCATTCATCAATCCATCTATCAAACTCCACATTAAAATTCTTATCAACTTTCACATTTAACTTTTTCACTTGACTAATATTAACATCAATTTATGAACGAGTAGTTGATTACTCAACTATTATTAACGTCAATTCCAAACGAATAGTTACTCTCATTACTATTGTTATGAAATAAAAATCAAACAATCGATAATCGAAGATAAATAAAACGTAAAAGAGAAGAGAATAGCAGATAAACACACAGATTTACGTGATTCACCAACGTTGTGTTGACTAGTCCACGGGCGGAGAGGGAGAATCAGTTTTATTCAGAGAGGCGAACATCAGAGACAAATGTCATAAAAACGGCTAGGGTTTTAATTGAGCTTATATATGTGCTCTGATTAAAACCTAATTACATAATGCATAATTACAAAATTTGTCACGGGGGCGCGGCCCTCGCATCCCCGACTACTCATCATAGGATAAAAGACTCGTTCAAGGCATAATGCAACAACTATTAACATTAATCTCAAACGAGTAATTAATTATTCAAAATACCATTTACTCTTATACTCCTCCCCCACTTCATTATTTTCAACAAAAAGCAAACACACCTTTGGCCATTCTCAATCTTTTCTATCGTGACTTAGAAATTGAGCTTATAAAAACTCGGTGTCGTGTCTTTGAGTCAACTTATTCATTAGGCTATTACGCCTCCAATTTGAGCTTTTCCTCTCTTTCCTTCCTTAAAGGCATCTTGTGAGAGCTAACTAAAGGTATAAGCTAAATATGATTAATTAAGTTATGTATATCGATTAAGATATTATTGTCGGAAAAATATTAAATTTTCCCCATTTTTAGGGTTAAACAAAATGATGATTTCAACTCTAAATTACCAGACGACTCGGAAATTATTTCCATTTCCTCCTTTTAAACGAAAAATTACATAACTATCATAATTTGATTGAGAATCGTGAATCAAATAATTAGGACCCACTCCAAAACTCTCCTACAAATTATAAGTGTACATGGTCTCGATTGGATTGATTTAAGAAATTTTTAGGATCAACTCAAAGTTTTAAGTTGATCAATCTTCAAATTCGTCTAACCTTATGCATTAGAGCAATTCAACCCTATATTTTTCAAGGTGGAATGAGTTGTGTGTGTGCCTTTTTTAAATGATGGGATGAGTTGTGTTAGTATCATATTTCCTCTATAAAACAACCATATTTATATCTATTGCATATATGCCTTGAACGCTTGATGCCCCTGCGATTACTAGTCGAAGGTCTCGTTGACTGTACAACGAATGGGGGGTTGTGGGGGCAACGCCCCCGTTGCGAAAACGCATTATTGCGTTTAGCATTCTATTGCGCATAACCGCATCCATATCAACATTTGTTTTATGCGCGCATCCTAATTTAGTTTACGCACTGTAATTAGGGTTTAATGAGGGTGCATATATAAGCCCGAATTAAATCTAGTCGTTTAGAGTTGATGTTCATTCTGTAATCTGTAATCTGACGCTCCTCTCAATAATATTGTTTTCTCTCTCCGCCCGTGGATTAGCTAACACAACGTTAGTGAACCACGTAAATCCTTATGTGTGATTTCTGTTCTTCTTTACTTTTACGTTTTCGTATTATCTACTTTACGTTTCTGATTGATTGGTGATTGCCGATTTCATAACAAATGAATAAAATATGGATGATACTATACTTGAACATATATTATCTATTTTATTAGTGTATGTTATTTATTAATATGATAAAACCATATCTTATTAATTAATTTATCTTCTCACACACATATATTTACACACGTGTATATATATATATATTCCTTGGTTCAATTTGTATTGGGTTAAACACTTTAAAATTTGGTAAACCTTTAACCAATAGAACTCAACCAAAATTAAAAAAATTAAAACTCATTTTAACCTAAATATAATTAATAACTCAACCCAAATCCAAAACAACTTAAATTAAGGAGTTACACATTACTACAAATGCTCTCACTACAAGAAAAAGAGTCTATGTCGACGGAGCTTTGCGTCGCCATAGGCTTCATTTTCTGTCGCCATAGCCTATGGCGACGGAATAGTTTCCGTCGCTATAGATGGTCTATGGCGACGAAACAACTTCCATCGCCGTAGAAGACCTTTGGCGACGGAAGCAAGATTCCGTCGCCATAGGCTATTTTTTTTTTTTGAAATTAAAATTTACTATAATATTTTAGGGTTTAAATGATTGCAAATTCATAGGGTTATGTTATAAATTCAAAACATTACAATAAAGTTCCATAATTCATTCATTCATAATTGAAAAAGATCCATAATTTATGTAAATTCAAAATCTATACATTAACCAATGTTTATCCAATGTTATAAAGAGTACAAACAAAATGACAAAATCTAACCCTATTACATAAGCGTTGATGTAACAAAATACCTGAAAGAAAAAACAAAAAAATGATTAGAATCTCAAAAGGTTTATAAAAATTTGGGCAGCATAACATCGTATTTTAAATTTACCAGAAAATGATAACCCTGTAAAAACATCAATATATTAATAATTGTGACTATCTTTGCTGCAGGATAGCCACAATACAATGAAATTCAAAACATATATATATCAAATAATTTAGAAA
>JBBMEF010000018.1:10509672-10520646 GCA_037832685.1 Sicyos baderoa | reverse complement strand
TGGCGTGGTTGTACATACAACTATGCAAAGCAGCCATGATAGACAACAAAGATTTAAGTGGGGCTTTGATTTTGCTGTAGATATGGGCATGGGATCGCTTCCCTATGATAGCCCCGGTTAGACGACATTTATATGAAATCAATTGGGTGATAGACCACTGGGAGCCAGGTACGATATTTCAACAAATTTATGATTTATGATACATATTTACATGTGATTAATCTAATTTTAAATATATTACACATGTAGGTGGAATGATACATTAATAACTACTAATGCTCCAACTCATGTATTGATTCAATATCGATACATGTTTGATGTAATGACTCCCGATCAGGTACTATTTAGTTCATAAACTTATTTTCATTTTTCGTATAACAAATTAATCTAATTTACGTGCATGCAGATAATATGAGAATCATATACACATCTATACAACACTTTGCCAGCATATTGCATTGTTGGCAGTGAAGTATGGAATTGTAGAATTTCTCTAATTTGTTTTTATGTGGTAGAATTCGTATACCCAGATCGTGTGCTGAGACAATTTGGGTGTATTCAAGACATTCCTATGGATTGTGACACGAGTACCACCTTATATTCCAACAATTTGAGAGGAAGGCAAGAACGTGATTGGGTCCTGGCTTTGAATCGTTATATTTAAGAATGAAATGCTCGTGAAAATTACCGAGTTCTGGGACCATTCAAGAAGGTTGTTCTAGTATCACCCAACATACATTGATTGTTACGATCGAATATCTAGGAAGTACATTACCCAACCCGGTGCAGCTTATAATGACCTTGTATGAATTTATTCTTATCTTCTTTTCTATCATTCTTAATAACTTATATTTCATTTAATATAAGTGCAAATTTTATTTCAGGTAAATATACCAAATTTGTCATGTTACTACAGAAAATGTTTGCAAATCTTGGTATCAACAATTTATCCAATAATTCATCAAACTCAAGATCAAAACAATGAAGATGAAGATAATGATGATTGATGTTCAGGATGTATTCTATTTTTATTATGTATTCGTGTTTTATTTTTCTCTTAAATAATGTACTATGCAAATTATTCAATATATTGAAACATTTTAAAATTCATATTTCATACTTACAATTTATATACAATTGGATATTTGAAAATGATAATTTTCTCTAATTTTATACGGGATATAGGGTTTCAGAATAGGGTTTTAAATAAATAAGAATATGTATTTTAGAGTTTCAAAATAGGGAAGAATATTGTTTCAAATTTAAACAAGAGTTTCAAAATAAGGTTTCAAAATAGGGAAGAATATATGTTTCAAATTAGGTTTTAAATTTAAATAAAGGTTTGGAATATAGGGTTTCAAAATAGGGAAGAATATGTGTTTCAAATTAGGTTTTAAATTTAAATAAGAGTTTCAAAATAGGGAAGAATATGTGTTTCAAATTAGGTGTTAAATTTAAATAAGGGTTTGGGATATAGAGTTTCAAAATAGGGAAGAATATGTGTTTCAAATTTAAATAAGAGTTTCAAAATTTGCAAACATTAGGTTTGAAATTAAAATTAGGGTTTAGCGTTTTAAATTTAAATTGAGGTTCAGAGTTTTAAGTTAGGGTTATAAATAAATAAGTGTATGTATTCCAAATTAGGTTTTAAATTAAAATTAGGGTTTAGCGTTCTAAATTAGGGTTTTAAATAAATAAGGATAGGTATTCCAAATAGGATTTCTAAATTTAAATTAGTGTTTAGGCTTTAGGGTTTCAAAATAAGGTTTTTAATAAATAAGGACATGTATTACAAATTAGGTTTCAAAATTAAATTGGGGTTTAGGGTTTTAAATTAGGAAGGATATAGGTTTTAAATTAGGTTTCAATATAAATTTATTAATTTTAATAATATAATATTAATTTTTTTTAACGGAAGTTGGGTGGCGTCTTTCTAAAAGACGCCACCAGATAAGACAAAATAGCGGCTCGTGTGGCGTCTTTGGATAAGACGCAATCGCAAAAGAAATCTCATGTCGCAATGACCCAAATTGGTAAATAATTCCAAATGGGGCCTCTTTTAAAACTAAGTTTCAAAATGAGCCCCAAGCCTAATTTAGCCCTCTCCAAGACATCAACTTTCAAAACACCAAATTCCAAGAAAATTAACTTCCAATGAGATATCACTTTCCAAGATATCAACTTCGAAAGAATCAATTTCCAACTCAAAAAATTCATCTCTATTTGCCAAGCAAAGTAAAAAAATAGATGTTCCATGAAAAATATATTTATACATTACAATGTCCCTATACATAATAGTTTATATATTTAACTTCATAAACTTTCCACCACTGTTTTCTTTGCATGGAATAAATATTCCACGTAACCAAGACACAAGAATTTTATTTTTACACAATGGTATTACTTGTGATAAAATTCATCTCGATAAACAATCCGCTTATGTGAAGGACAAATTCCTTGGGATAATACTCTTGCTACTTGAATCGGGTCCGGATAAAAATCACAAGAGTGGAGGCAATTGTTATAGAGAAATTCGGGACAATGCATATAAAGTATAGCGGCCCGATCTCCTATCAACAACGACCCAGAAAGAAGTACAAGCCTTAGAAAGCAACTTTTGGAGGCTCATAAAAGGCCCTAACCATGACAGATCGAGCTTGGGACAAACCTCGAATGAGTTGGAAGAGGGTTGATCGTTGACCGACCCTTGTTATAAGTGGGTCAATCTTTGACCGACCCTTGCCACAAGTGGATCGATCAAATTAAGTGGGTTGGGAATTGCCTGACCCGTGAGAAAATTGGGCTCGATCCACCACATGCGGCACTCGATGACTATTTCTTCAATTACCCAGCATGGTCCCGATTTGCATGGGAATTCGGCCTCGACCTCACATCTCATCATACGTATAGGTAAAGTTGGAGGGCAGTCACACCAAGGGTCTATAAAATATGATGAACGATGGATGAGGAGGGGTAAGCTATTCTAGGTCTCAAAACTATAACTCTCTATTCAATTGATGCTTAGTTTATGACTTTCCCGAATTCAAAGAAATTAACGGTATATATATCGAAGGAGATTGAACCAACTTGTAAATGAGAAACTAACTCATGCAAACTAAACCCTAAAAAGACATGGTCATACATTGAAAAAGTTCCTTTTATTTATGAGGAAGAATGAAACCTTGCAATATTATTCATTAAATTTTGAAATGATAATTATATCAAATGCTCCCTACATAGACTATATGATATATGCTCGTAGTCTGAACAAGAATAATTTCATAACCACATGCATTATAAATACATAACTTTCTAACATGGATATGTCCTCAACCAAACATCGCCTACACACTAATACCTAAAATATAGATTTGATTTAAAATGATGAGAATCAAACACAATTTTCAATAAATAAAAATCTATTAATTATTAAGATCCCGTTTGATAACTATTTGGTTTCTTGTTTTGGATTTTTCAAATTTAAGCCTATTTTTTTCTTAAATTTTCTACATTTTGTTTCATCTTTTCTAACATATATACAAAAAAAAATAGATTCTCAAAGTTTGTTTTTGTTTTTAAAAGTTGATTAGTATTCTCCTACTTTCTAAAAGAAAGATGATAAATGGGAGGAAGGATGGAGCACATTATAGGAAATTTGAGAGAGAATAGGCTTAAATTTGAAAAATAAAAAACAAGAAATCAAATGGTTATCAAACGGAGCTTAAATGATTATGGATTTTGGTGGCAACAAAGAAGAAGTTCTTGGCGGTGAGGCTTTGTTTGACTCTACTCGTGGTCCCGTGGAATCACTTTAAAGCTTTGACATTACATTTTCACTTCTCAAATTAATTTACTCTATTGGTTTGGCTTTCTCTATCTATTTAAAATAATTCGGTTATGCACTACAAAATTTATGTATTTTTATTTATAAAATAAAATTTTATGATATCAATAGTGTCACATAATTAAAAAAAAAAGAAGTAGAATTGCTCTATATATTTGTGTGTTTTACTCAAAATACTATGCCTGAGTTACTATTAGATTAAAAACACTTAATTGATAGTATACCACTAATATATATATATATATTTTAATTCAGAAACTCAAACCGATAAATAACTAGTTAACTTGATGCCACTTAAACTTCACTTGACATATATTTTATTTTATTTTTTGAAAAAAAATTAATTTATATCCCAAAAAGAAAATTTTTATGGCGTACTTGTTTGCCGTATTTAGTGAAAATTTAAATTTTAGATTTACTAATTCTTTTTTAAAGATAATTTCTCATTTTCATTAAAAATAATTTCTCATTTCTAATCTTTTATCACTAATAATTGATTTAAAACTACTCAAAACAACTCATAATTTTTAAATACTTATTTTTAATCATTCAAAACAACTCAATTTAACTCTTAACTTTTAATCATTATTTTTTTTAACTACTAAAAAAAAATACTCATAATTTAATTATAAGAGCATGTTTGGGATGAGGGAAAAATGGGGATGAGATGGGTTGAGTTACATCCAATATTTGCCCTCATAAATTTCCGTAAGTCCACCAAACTCCTACCTAACTCCACTCGTGATCCCACGTTTTTTTTTAAATATTAAAATATTAAAAACTTATTAAATATCTATTTTTTATTTAAATAAAAACTTCAACAATCCTCTTTCTATCCCATCAAACATAATTTCATTATTTAAAAACTAATAAATATCCATTTTTTATTTAAATAAAAACTTCAATCATTCTCTTTCCATCACATCAAACTAAAAATTTATCTTTTCTTTCATACCCCTAAACATAAACTTATTTCACTTATCTTCTCTTCACATCCCAACTCAACTCATTCCTTCACAGCCAAACATCCGACTAAAAACTGATGGAGCCAAAAAGCAGAAATTGAGCGAAAACAGAGAGCGAAAATGGAGGAAGATGGGTTTTGGGGAGAAGCGGAGGTAGGGAGTTGCTTGAGTAGCTTCATCGACGACGGCAGCGCCGAATTCCACAGGTACTTTCTTGCTCGCAGAACAGTCATGGAGATGCTCAGCGACCGAGGCTTCACCGTGAACAACATCAATCCCTCCGATTCCGATCTCACTCTCCAACAATTCCGCCAAATTCACGGCCAGTCGCCGGACGTTGATCGCCTTAAACTCTCCGCCGTCCATCGCTCCGATCCCTCCAAAACAGTAAAACACTCCCCCTCTGCTTCTTATAATTCCTTGCACGCATCTTGTTTTTCATAGCTAAATTAGGGTTGGCAATGTGAGTACTAACTAAAACATTGATTTCTTCAGTATTTGGTGATCGGTTTTCGAGTTTGTTCGGAAGATTATGGTGCATGTTTTCTTGTTCAAATTCTGTGACCTTTTTTCCTAAATTAGGGATGGGTACCGGCAATGTTCCGTTTCTAGCATCCGGCCCTTTTACATTTTATATTTTTACTACTTTAATCTTCGGTTATAATTTTCGAAATTATTTATCCTTGTTTAGTGTTGTAAACTGCTTTAACATCAGCTTCACAGTTTCCCCCATATGTATTAAAAAAGAAAAATATTAATTTTGAGAAATTTGTATAGAAAAAAAGAACTCCAAAAAAATACCATAAATAACCTAGATTCAATCAATTTGATGAAAAGGATAAAATGGGAAATGTCTTAAAAAATTAAATCTAATGGGTTATGAAGAAAATATTTTTTTAAAAATGCTATCATTGTAATATGTAGTTTTTCAACGTCCCCAAGGGGTGACGCAGTGGTTGAAGACTTGGGCTTTGAGGGTATGCTCACCTCAAGGTCATCCCAGGTTTCAGACTCACTTGTGAAACTACTCTTTCGATGTCTCCGGTACCTGGCCTAGGGACGGACGTGGTTAACCTTGTTTCAAAAAAAATATGTAGTTTTTCAAAAAAAATTAACCATTTGAAAATAAAAAGCTGAGAATAAAAATGTGGATATTGATCCCTATGCTTTAAAGTTATGTAAGTAGTCTAAATGATTTTTGTTTTTGATTTTGCAGATTCTTGTAATATTCTGTGGGACTGGTCCAGTAAAGGTTAATGTTATTCGCTATATTGCTGGCCAAATTGTGAACAGAGACACTCTGCATGGTCTCGTTCTAATTGTGCAAAATCAAATTACAAGCCAGGCTATGAAAGCAGTTGAGCTTTTCTCGTTCAAGGTCGAGATATTCCAGGTTCGTTTCTTGATGCTGTTTATGCATTTCTTTAGCTCACAGTTGCATCTTGGAAAGTACTTGGTGTTTATTTGTTGCCATGCTAGAAAATAAGAATTGCTTAAAGAAACAGAGGTCTCGAGAGATGAGACAAGAGAATGACCCTAACAAGAATGAACTGCAATTCCCGAGAGAAGGCTTGGGCTTTGAAGGTGTGCTCCCCTCAAGGTCTCAAGTTTGAGACTCACTTATGACATCAATTTGTAGACACCTCATCTGTCTCCATTTCTTCGATGTCTCCCAGTGCATGATCTAGGGACGGATGTGGTTACTCCGGGTATAGTGGAGTGGAAATCTGATTTCCCAGTTTCCAAAAAAAAAAAATAATAATAAGAATGAACTGCCAGAAATATAGGAAGGGTTCCACTCTTTTTTACATTCCTATGTTGAATTGATTTGTTGTTTATTTTTTCTTTAATACTTTTTATCTTATGAATTTTTACAATTTGAGACATGATTCTAAATTTCCTTTGTTAACCAGATTACTGACTTGCTTGTTAATATCACAAAGCATGAGTTAAAGCCAAAGCATCAAGTGCTAACAGAGGAAGAAAAACAAAAGCTTTTGGAACAATTTAGTATAGAGGAAAAACAGGTAAGATAAGCAATTTAGTATAGCATAAACTATTTTTATAGCTAACTTCTCAGTATACAATCTTTGAATGTTATGGTTACTTCAACTTGCATTGGCTTTTCCAATTAAACTTGAGTTTGGCAACTCCTCCCCAAAATGTGGTTTGGGGTTATTAGAAATTCAAACCCACCCTAAGCTCGACCCCGGGTTTTGGCCTCTTAAACTCGCAAGTTTAAGTGGAAGGTTTAGTTTTCAAAAAAAGAGATGAAGGTTTAGGAATATTGAATTCAAGATAACTGCAACACAGTGCAGGTTTAGAAATTTATAGGGGGCTTGAATAGTAGGTTACTGTTCAAGTTCATTGGTGTAAGTTTGGCTTCTAGCCCAACCTTTGCTCCAAACGCTCCTTTGCTATGAATTGAATGGTTGGGAAGGTTCTAGTAACTTTTATCATTATTATGATTTTGAGTTCAAATTGTGGAGGGCCCAAACCCCTATTGCTCTCAAATAAGATGAAAGCTAAATATCGATTTTCAGGATTGAACTCGTGTGTCACTATTTTCAGGATCGAACTCATGTGTCACGATTTTCAGGATCGAACTCGTGTGTCATGATTACATTACAATGACTTAGCCTCTTGGATCAATTTGTCAATACAAGATTACAGGGAGCTAAATATTTGTCTACTTGTTGAAGCTTCCAATCTTCCTAATTGGAAAAATAGAATTCTTAAAACCATGATATATAGATAGTATACACTATACATATAATCTATGGTACAAAAATCCCTGCAATGTGCAATTGCCTTTTAAACACTCATGGATATGGACTATATATTTCCTAAACTAGCAACTGTTGCCTACTTTTGATTTAATGGCAGCTACCACGTCTGCTACGGACGGATGCTATTGCTCGATATTACGGACTCGAGAAAGGGCAGGTTGTGAAAGTAACTTATGATGGCGATATGACTAGGCCGCATGTAACTTACCGATGTGTCTGGTGATTATGGCCTATTAATGCAGGGGTTTTTCTTTTGTTCCTAGATGATCATGGTTAGTTTTGTGATATAGATCCATGTTCCAGTACTCCCTGTGAATCTCCTTGTATTTACACTAAGGTTTTCAGTGAAAGGTACTTGTAAACTCCCCCATCCCCACATATATTTTGAAATGTACAGTGTATGAAAGATAAGGAAGGGTGGGAGTTACTGTCTCCATTTCCGTCACTCATTTTAATTTCGATTTTTGTAAAATTCTTAGATGTTGTAGGGCGTGTTTTTTTTTTTTGACATTTAGTCGGAGGATTTACTAACTCTTCTTGGAAGACTTACATCCAAACGAGTTGTTACCAACTTTCTTTATTTTTTTTTTCTTAAAAATAACTTATCATTTCTAACCATTCATTTATGACTACTCGATCATTTATGATCACTTATTTTTAATCATTTCTTTTTTAACTACTAAAAATAACTATTCATTTTAAATCTACATCCAAACGAGTTTTTGACTATCACTCAAACTTTTAACTATTCAATGTAACTCCTTAAGCTAAATTTTACTTAAATATGTTAAACAAAAATCTTGTTTAGATGCAAATTTAAAATGAGTGTTAAAAATAAGTTATTTTGAATAATTAAAAATAAGTTGTTAGAAATGATTGAATAATTAGGAATTATTTTTAATAATAAAAATAATAAATACCGAATGGGTCAGTAATGCAATAATTTTATTGTTTGGTTGTAGAATTATGGGAAACAAACAACTTGCAGAGGTTAGTATTTTATTTTTTTTAATTCAATATATTGAGAGTAGGGGGATCGAAACCTTTAACCTCATGGTTACATTAATCTCATGGTTACATGGTCTAAGAAGATACCAATAGAGCTCGACTCGTACAGGTTAGTGTTAATAGTGATAAAATGTAGAATTTGATGTGATGTTGATATAAAATTGTTGTGGACAGCACTTCTTCTACCAAAAACAAACATACCCTAATCCCATTACTGCATCAGAATTGTCGTGTACGGCACTTCCTCGAATCGAAGCTCCAACAATGGCGATTTCAACGTCAACCGGTCCAGTCATGTAACTTCCTTCAACACCATAGCGGATTCAATCCATTCATTGCATCAGAACTCGATCCAACCGAGAGAAGAAGAAGAAGAAGAAGAAGATCAAAGCAGAGATGGGCAGCACCCCAAACGATTTCTCCGTCGTAATCCTACCTTCCGATGCCGGCATCGATTCACGGCCTCTTTTGGAGTCCGAAGAGGCTGACAATTGGTACGATTGCTCTCAAAACCTTTCCTCCGATGAGGATTTCTCCGATCTCGATCTCTTGCAGTTTGTTCGTCTCCAGGGCTCCGACAGGGCCGGCAATCGCATTCTCCGCATCGTCGGCAAGTATTTTCCTGGTAAATATATTGCGAATCTGATTTATCGTCGAGTTTCTTCGTTTTGTTGTTTTAGGTCATAGGAAATTAAAGGATTCTAGTGGAATTCTTCATTTGTTTGTTCATCATTATAAACTTCTCTGCTTAATTATTTGGTTGGGATTGAATATCAAATAATTTCCATAGTTTTTTTTAGTTTAATTTTATAATGGGATGTTGTGTTGTGTTCATAATTCTTACTGTATTGGAAAATACTCTACAGTATACTTTTAATCCTGTATTTTGAAGTTTTTTAATAGGTTCTTCAAATTTAAAACTTCCTCACTTGTATCTTTAATGTGAACTAAATTTCTAATTGGGCACATAACTTCCAAACTTGTATCTAATGAAACCATAGTGATGTTGCCTAGTGGTTAAAGAGGTGATGGATTCATTCTATAATGCCTACCAATTTAAAAATCGATTTCCTACCGATTTCCTTGACATCCAAATGTTGAGATGTGTGTAAGCTGACCCCAAACGTGAATATAAAAAAGATAGAATTTGTATCTAATGAATTATCTTCGTTGACTATGTTAGTTTTAGCACTTTCGAGATCCACTAGAGAAAATTGAAGGTTGGACTAATTATAGTTATCTTATTAATAGTGGTGTTCTTAGACTCTTCTAAAATTATTGAACATTCCCTGGCCATATTTTATCTAGTTATCTCGTTGATGGCAACATATAATTGATAAGTTTAATATTCTCAAGTGGCGGCCTCGTTGGAGGTTCCAGGTTGAAAACCTACAAGTGACCTTGTCTTTTAGGTCCATGCCTTAAGACGAGTGCGGGTACCCGCCTCCAAAAATGTAGTGGAATGAAGCTTCGATTCTCGTTGTCCTGGGCTTTTATTTTGATATATTGTTAAATGTTTTCTTATATAAGAATTCAGATTACTGAACCCGAAATTTGTTCCTGATATACACAGCTGTGGTTGTAAGCGGAGAGCGGCTGAAGAAATATATCCTCCACAAATTCTGCTGCGAATTGTCGGAGGGTCCATTTTGTGTCGTGTACTTTCATAGTACAGCCCAGAAGGATGATAATTGTCCAGGCTTAACCATCTTGAGGTGGATTTATGAAGAACTTCCATGTGATTACAAGGATAGACTTCAAGTTCTTTACTTTGTACATCCTGGACTCCGTTCAAGGCTTGTCTTTGCGACTCTTGGCCGTTGTTTCCTGAGTGGCGGGTGAGTGCATTTGCTACCCTATGATGATTTTCAAATTTCTATTCGTTGAGATTTGACATTTTCAACTAATGTTATTTCTTTATAGTTTTTCAGATTAGGTTGATGGATAAGATTTAGGGTTACAAGTGTGGGAGTCAATTACAAATTGTTTTTCTTCTTTTGGGTTTTACAATCGTTAGAATTTTACTGCTGCTTTTTTGCAAACTTAATATAATTTATTTTTCCTTACGTTGAAAAGGGTGTTGAAAAGGGTCTTGAGGTGCTTAAAGTGATGGGTTCTATCCATGATAGACATCTACCAAGAAATTAATTCCCTACGAGTTTTTTTGACATCCAAATGTTGTAGGGTCAGACGGTATGTTCCGTTACATTAGTTGAGGTGCGAGCAAGCTGGCCCGAACAGTTTCAAATATCATTAAAAAAATGGTGTTTTGTAGGAGGGGTTGTAGGATAATGATACGATCCAACTTGGGAGTTTAGGAATTAGTTTATTATATTATTAGTTAGTAAGGGCGTTTGTGTCTTTTCAT
>JBBMEF010000018.1:10496711-10509572 GCA_037832685.1 Sicyos baderoa | reverse complement strand
GTTAAGATATTATTTGTTATTAAAATATTATTATTATAATTTTAAAAAGAAATTTGTTAAGATTTTTTTTTTTTTTTGGTCGCATCTTTCAGAAAGACGCGACCCAACTGACGCTTCGAATTCCGGTCGTTCCGTCAATCGACGCGTCGTTTTGACCGTTGACCCGGAGTCGCGTCTTTCAGAAAGACGCGACAAAAAAAAGGGTCGTCGTGTCTCCTTGAAAGACGCGACGACCCCAAAATGTAAATATTTTGGATCCGAACCCCAAATGGTAATAGGTTTGGGGTCCAGACCCTGCATGCTATTTTTCGTGTAAAAAGAAAAGGAGGGAATAAAAGGAAAAGGGGAAGATGGGGTTATGGAGAGGGGGCAGAGTGAAAAGACAAGTCAAATGTCAAATCTATGGTCTTTGATATCATAAGACAGTCAGTGGGATGTGCTGTCAATCCATTGGATTTGATTTCACCCTTCCCCTCTCTCTTTTCCATTCTATTTTCCTTTCATTTTGGAGAGCCTAAATTACTTCTTTATATTCATCAAATTTTACTATAATTCACATGGAATATTGTTTCAAGAAATTAAAAAAAAAAAAAAATTATAATTCACATGAATTCTTGACTTTGGGAGATATTTGGTTTTGAAGAGATAGAATGGATTGGGTTAGATTAGGTTGGATGAAAAGAGAAAATAAAAGATAATAAATTTATGTTTGATAGAAGGATGATTATATTTGATGTGATGAAAAGAGAATGATTAAAAATTTTATTTAAATAAAAAAATTGATATTTAATAATTTTTTAATAATAAAGTTATGTTTGATGCAGAGAATGGTTGAAGTTTTTATTTAAATAAAAATAGATATTGAACTGTTTTTTAATATTTTAATATTTAAAAATAAAAATATGAAACCCACGAATTGGGTGAACTTATGAAAGTGCACACATCATTTCCTAACTCCTCATTTGTCTATGGGTCAAACGTGCCTGAGGTGTTTCAGCCATCAAAAATAAAGAAGATAATAAGAAGATGATTTTATGTATTTATGCCACTAAGAATCATTTCTCTTCTATTCACGTTTTTTTTTTTAAAATTATTTTTTTTCATTTTCCTCGTAATTACTTTTTATTATCTATCTAACAATTTTACATATATTACATCACAATATTTCACTCTCATTATATTTATTGTTTTTTTTTTTCATAATTATTACTTTTATCTCAAAGATACATAATTATTCTATCCATAATCAATACTTTCATTCCAAACACAAGTAATCATTCCTCTATAATTATTGTCTTCTCTATTTTCCTCCTCATTCTCATTTCCCTTGATAGCCAACTTTTCAATCATGAATTGTTGTAGAATTAAAAGGTTAATAATCTCTTCTTTCTTTTTGTCACTTTTTTTTTATCGTATTTTTAGAAGTTAAACCGTTAATTTTGTTTCAAAAATACTAAATTAAAGTTTGATGATTTAAAAACTACAAGCTAGTTCATTTAAATTTGATAGAATTTCATAAACAGTTAGTCTCATGTGGTTTATGATTGAGGTGATATTTTGTAGTCGTTGAATGTGTGAATTAAATCGTTTATTAGATAAATCATGGTTGCCAATTCCCAAACCAACTACATTAAAATGCCGATTTTCAACTTTATTTATTTATCCTCACATCCATTAAATTTATATTATCAATAAATTATAAAATATCGTTTCATTAATGTGTAAATATTTATGAGATTTTATTAGATCATACAATCTAACTTTAAATCATTATAACTTTTTTTTCTTTCTAAATTATAAGTGTCAAAATTTATAATTTTGTTTTGATAGAAATTGAGAAAATGAGGATTTACAAATACTAATTTCAGGGATCAAACGTGATCATGCGGTGGAAATGAATTAACATCAAACTAGATAACAATCGTTTCACCGATCCATTCTATATTAAAAATTACTTTAATTAAAAAAGAAACATATATTTCAATATATAATTTTTTTTTAGTGGCATAATATATGATTTAATAACAAATTTTTTTTGTCAATTGAGCAATAGTTCAAGAGACATTAATATACACCTTAAGATCTTTGGTTCGAGTCTTTCCCACCTTTAATTATTGTAATCTCAAAAAAATAAAAAATGTATAGATTTAAATCTCTTCCAGAAATTACTCTAAAAAAATCTCTACGAGAATTATTATTATTATTTTTTCTAAATATACATATATAACAAAAAGGAGATATTTCCTGCAATAAATATTATTTACAAATTTTATCAAAACTATATATATAGATTGTAATAAAAAATTATAATTTAATTGAAAAAGAAAAAGAAAGAGAAAAATGCACGTGCGAGAGCAGTTCGCACGTGCACGTCTTCCTCCTTCAAAATGAAATCAACTTTTAGGGCTGTTTATGGAAGCTTTCAACCTATGGACCCATCCAACGCTCTTCTCCTTCCCCTTTTTACTATTTCACCCATTCTTTTTAAACAAAATATGTTTCACTCCTTATATTTTTAAATATAAACCAACAAAAATGTTTTTTTTTCTTCCATTTTTTTCAATTTTGGCTTCATTCATTTTGAAACTTGTTAATGATATTTTTGTAATTCTATTTTTTTTGGTAAATAAGATTTGTTTATAAAAACTTTCATTTCCATTTATTGTACTTGGAATATTTGGACAAGGCCGAGAAATCTGTTTTTATTTTAAAATAGGTTATTTAATAATTTTATATATTTTTTTGTTAAGTTTTTTTTAGAAATAGACCAAATAGAGAAAATCATTCCAAATTTAAACTCTAAATTCTAATTATTAGACAATTATTTTCCCACCCTTCTTCTTAAATATTATTTACTATAATTTTAATTTATTATTAACCAAAAAAGAAAATTGTAATAACTCTCTTCCCTAAAATTGTTCTCCATTATTTTCGTCTCATAACACTCATTCATCAGTTTTCTTTTTAAATCTCTTTCTTCTTCTCAAAACAAACCCTAAATTAAATATGAATTTATTTATAAAAATATCCGAATTGTATAGTATAATGTTGTTCGTATTAATAATTAATACGATATAACTTAATTTTAATAATATAATATAATATAATTATTGTAATCTGGTATTAATGGACATTTATTTTAATATAATCTATATTAAATGAATCGTGACGGATTTAATATATTTATTGTATTAATACGCCGTATTTAAATTAAGAGCATTATAATATCATTGTAGTATAAATGGTATAAGTATTACAATATAGGAGAAGTATTAATGCTATAAGTATTACAAAAACATTTACCAAAAAAGAAAATTACAAATACAATATTTAGAATATGTGTATGGTATTAAAACAATACGATTCTTATGGTTCCTTAACAATTATTAATACTTTTATTAAGAATATGTATGTGTATATTCAATGTATATATATCGAATTGACCAATTATACAACATAATAATAAACACATAGTATAAAATAAATACAATATTATTTGAGCTTCCACAACAAAAACTTAGGGATTTCATTCGGTCTTTGTGTTCGACTACTGCAAATCTCAAGAAGGGAATAACGACACAACAACCCTCGAATCTTCAACGCCTCTGGTACGAAATGAGTTTGCATCTTTAGCGTCATTGTTCTACTCTAGCAAAAAAGCATTCCACAAGATGGTGTGACAGTGACAGTGTGTCGTTGTTTTCTCCATCTACAAGAGTGTGAGCAATTGGTCATCGGAAATCTCCATCGGTTGTTTTATAAGAAACTGCAATAACAATACAATATGAGAGGTTAGTTTTTGTTTCCCTAGAAATACGAAGTGCATGGGTCGTGATATACTTCTGACACTTCATAATTATAGTACATCTCATTTTTATTTCACTGGCCTAGGGATGCTTGCAGAACCTATAAGGTAAAGATATACAATATTATAAATAAGTATACACAACAAGTATATAAGTATATTTTAATATTTTTTAAATAGTATATTGGACTACATTGTATACATATATGTGTAAAATACAATGTACTGATTTCAAAGGAATAACAAAATAGATGTTACTCGACTATACTGATATATTATTGTACTATATATTCGACTACATTGTATACGTAAACAATACTTATGTAAAATAAGAGTATTGAATATAGAATTGCTATAAGTAAAATGCTTAGTGATGGTATTAGGTTTTCTGGTATTATAAAGAAGAAAGAGAAGAAAAACGTACCATAATGTACCATCTAAGACATACTCGAACAGAAAAACGGGAGAATGCACAATAAAGAGTTAATGAAACACACGAATTTTGTAGATTAACATTGATATCATTTTCTCACACATAAATATTTTCTTTAGTGTGAATAACATTCTTAAGTACATTCCACGCACCCATGTAGATTTTTGTGAAAATCCTAACCTTCCAAAAGCTTTTTCAAAGCTTAGACATGTAGGCAGGGTTAGAAGGACAAGTCTCATCAAATTTATTGAGATTACATGCAAGATGATAAGTACTTTTAACTGTGAGATCTTTACCCTCAAATAATCTCATCAACAATTCTTCTAGAATCCAACCAAATTGTGAGGATATATAGCCTCTACATCCTTTCTTTTGTAGGAAATAGACTCTACAACTTTATAAAATCAACCGTTTTGACAATAATGAGATCTACCATGCTCTTATCTCTCTGAACCTCCTCAACCATCATGGGGTAGCTCAATTGGTCATAGAATGCATCGTGGTGCATAAAGTGATGAGTTTATAAACTTCATGGTGGCCACCTACCTAGGAATTAATTTCAAGTTATTACCTACGGGTTCCCTTGACATCCAAATGTTGTAGGGTCAGACGGTATACTACGTGACATTAATCGAGGTGCGTGAAAGCTGACCTAACGGATATAAAAAAAAAAGGAAAGAAAGAAAGAGAGATACACTTAAACCTAGCTCAAGAAACCATGCTCGGCTATAAGCAATGCTTCATTCACAAAAGGCCACCTCGGCGGTATTGATCTTTTTTAAGTGATCAACGTTGGACACTCATTAGAATAGCTAAATTGTGCATCAATTGATTTGAACATAAGAATATAATAATAATAGTAATTCAATAACAAGGGAAAAACTTTTATCTCAAAAAGAGGGAAAAACTTTTTAATTTGTCCTCATTCTCAAAAAAAAAAAAAAAAGTGTATTTATTATAAACATGACGAAATAAATAATAAACAATATATTTCCAATTTATCTTCAAAAAAACAAATAATAATAATAATAATAAAAACAAAAATAGGATTGTTATAATAGCTCAGCCGCCCAAAGTAACCATCCATTTTCCAATCTCAATTCCTCCCTTCTCTCTCTCTCTCAACAACAAAAGAAAAATATCCATCATCTCAACTCAAAGATTCTCAAAACCAAAACAAAAACCCAAATGAAATCCATCAATATCTCCTCTTAGAATTCCACCCATTTTTTATTTATTTTTATTTTTAAAAAAGAAATAATTAGAGCATCACCATCGCCATGAGCCATGAAGAATCCCTACGATCCCTATCGTTGGATTACCTGAACCTCCTGATCAACGGCCAGGCTTTCTCCGACGTGACCTTCAGCGTGGACGGCCGCCTCCTCCACGCCCACCGCTGCATCCTCGCCGCCCGCAGCCTCTTCTTCCGCAAGTTCTTCTCCGACCCGCCGCCCTCCCCGGGGCTCGATCTGGGCTCCCCGCCGCCCGCCGCGCATGCCCCGCACGTGATCCCCGTGAACTCCGTGGGGTACGAGGTTTTCTTGCTGCTCCTTCAGTTCTTGTACAGCGGCCAGGTCTCTATCGTGCCGCAGAAGCAGGAGCCCCGCCCTAACTGCGGCGACCGCGCCTGCTGGCACACCCACTGCTCCTCCGCCGTCGATCTCGCCCTCCACACCCTCTCCGCCGCTAGATCCTTCGGTGTTGAGCAGCTTGCATTGCTGACTCAGGTTTTTTTTTTTTTTTTTTTTTTTTTTTAAATTTATTTAATTCATCCTATTATATTATTGGGGTTTTGATTTTGATGCTGATTAATTTGTTGGGTTTTCTAGGAAAATTAATTAATTTAGTTAATTTCTATGTTTTCTTTTGATTCAAACATAAAGATTCTATAGCACACAGATTAGTTTGAAACTGTAATCTTTTGACATTATTTTTGTGTTTATTAATTAAGAAATCACTTTCTTAATTTGGATTTACTTTTGAAATCTATTGTTCATTCCCACTAATCTTCTCTTTCTACTGTTAAATGTAAATCTCTCCTTCCCCAAAATTAATTCACTTTCCCCATTTGGGTTTTTTTTTTGTTGGAAATTAAAACCTTTAGCAACTAATTAACCGTACAAAATTTTCTCTTTTTTTTTTTTGGCTCAAACTAATTAGAATATCTTTGAGCAACATTTGGGTAGAAATACTTAATACATATTTCTCAATGCTTATGAGTTTAAATGCTATTATATATAATAAATGATGATTTATTTAATAAGAAATAAATAACTTGCTTGTTATATTTTGGGGGATTTATTTGACTTATTTTGTTTTGTTTTGCAGAAGCAATTGGCTAGCATGGTGGAGAAGGCTTCCATTGAAGATGTAATGAAAGTGTTATTAGCTTCAAGAAAACAAGACATGCACCAACTTTGGTCTACATGTTCTCACCTTGTTGCTAAATCCGGTCTCCCTCCCGAGGTGCTTGCCAAACACATTCCGATCGACATCGTAGCCAAAATCGAGGAAATTCGTTTGAAATCGTCCCTCGCTCGACGTTCTCTAATGCCGCACCACCATCACCATCACCATGACCTCTCGGTCGCGGCTGACCTCGAAGATCAAAAGATTCGCCGTATGCGACGAGCCTTGGACTCCTCGGACGTCGAGCTTGTAAAGCTCATGGTAATGGGTGAAGGGCTTAACCTTGATGAAGCTTTGGCCTTACATTATGCTGTTGAGAATTGCAGCCGTGAAGTTGTCAAGGCTTTGCTTGAGCTTGGCGCTGCAGACGTTAACTACCCGGCTGGCCCCGCGGGCAAAACCCCGCTTCATATGGCGGCTGAAATGGTTTCGCCCGACATGGTCTCCGTCCTCCTCGACCACCATGCCGACCCGAATGTTCGAACTGTCGATGGTGTCACACCGTTGGATGTTCTAAGAACCCTAACTTCCGACTTCCTCTTCAAAGGTGCTGTCCCTGGACTAACGCACATCGAACCGAACAAGCTCAGGCTCTGCCTCGAGCTCGTTCAGTCCGCTGCGTTGGTTCTCTCCCGCGAGGAAGGAAATGCCAATGTCAACGCCAACATCAACGTCTCTTCGTCTCCAATTTACCCACCAATGAGCGACGATCACAGCAGCAACAACAACATCAGCAATCTCAACCGCGATTCGAGATTGGTTTATCTGAATCTCGGGGCCTCGGCGCAAATGCGCGGTTCAAGAGTGGATGTGGAAGATGATAACAGGCATAGTTCACAAGGAGGATGTGTTCCAACAATGTACCACCATTCCCATGACTTTTGAAGTGCAGCATCAAAATCTTATTATATAAATTCACAAAAAAAAAAAAAAAAAGAATCATCTAAATTAGAATTCAAAAGGAAAAAAGAAGTTGATTGGATCAATCAGCTGGTGTCACTTGGGAATCAAATTATCATTGGATCAATTCTATGTTTTCCTTATGTCAGTTCTTTTTAAAAAAAAAAAAATTAATTCAGTTTTGCTTTTCTCTATCTATTTCTGTTTCTCTTTGTTTTTTGTTTTTTTTTTTTGTTTTTTTTTTTTTGTAGGGCTTTTTGAGTTCCAGTCATCAAGGTATGAAGTTAGAGAAGTACTCCATATTGTTAGAAAGAATGGATGATGGGAGAAATGAGACAAGAGAAAGAAATTCTGACATTTTTCCTTTTAAATTTCTTCTGCTTCTCTGATTTCAACACAGTCTCTCAGGTCATTCTTTTCAAACCCTTTTAGTCCTTTTTCACACATATCTATTCATTAATATTGCTTAAATTATTAGTTTGGTTGCTATAAATTAGAAATTAATCAATATAATTTTAAACTTGACTCATGTGCTTCCATAATACTTGAAGATAAACCATTATTGATGTTTATAATCACTAGCAAATCAAGTATGTGTGATAGTTAAACATTTGTCCGAGCGTATATCGACTAATGTCACGAGACATTTCGCATGACCCTACAATATTTGGATGTCAAGAAAATTTGTAAGAAATTAATTCCCTAAGTAGGTTGCCACTATGAATTGAACTTATCACCTTATATATACGGATGCCCTCTGACCAATTGAGTCACTCCATGATAGTTAATTTGAGATAAAATTGAATGGAAAATTAACAAGCTAGTGCAACTTATTTAAATATTGACATAATTTTTTCTAATAACTATCAAGTATTTAATTTGTTTGTGATAAGTATAAAAATGACCATTCTTTAATTTTATTAAATTATAGAGATTAATTTTTAAATATAGGAACTGAATTAACTTTTAGGACCAATAAATTTAACCATTAGTATATCTCTCTTTGCCCTAATAATAGTTTTGGTGGGTTTTAAATAATAATAATAATAATCAATCATTTTTGGAAGTTTGTTATTTCATTTTCCCAATTCTAAATATTATTTTGTCCCCTACCTGCCCTCCATTATGCCAATTAATGAGTTCAAGAATTTTGGTTTTATATGCAATGGAAGCTCTCTTCTTCTTTTCTTTAACTTTCCTTTGGGACAATAATATTTGTATATATTGCATCTAATCAACCAGAGACAAGGCAACCTACAAGAGAAATGGGGAATATGAACATTAATATATTTTTGCATTTAGACAAGGCATTTTTTTAGTCAAACATTTAGGACTTGTTTGGCTAGGGCGGGAAGGGAAAGGAAGGGAAGGGAAGGGAAAGGAAAGGAAAGAAAGGGAAGGGAAGTGAGAGTAAATTAGTGTTTAGTGGGAAGGGATGAAAAGAAAAAGTGATAATAAATTGGTGTTTGGTGAGATGAGAAGGGAATAGAAATGAAATGATGTGATAGTGAATTGATATTTGATGGGATGAGAAAGAAAGTGAAGTGATGTTTTTTTATAATAAAAAATAATAGATATTAAATATTTTTTATTGTAATATTCATAAAATATCGTTTAGAAATTTTAGTTGATTTTAGTTAATATTTAGTCAATTTGTCTATATTTGAATTATTGATAGACAAGTATATTCTACATCAATCAATGTCAGCTACTGATTGATTAATATATTTTATACCAACTAGAGTTTGGGTACATGTATCCAAGTTCTTACATTATGAGATATGCTATTTTAATAAAATGTAAAAAATGTCATCTCCATTTTCTCAAAAAAAAAAAAAAAAAAATGTCATCTCCACAACTAGTGAAAAGACATTGTCAAAATTTTGGCACATATGTCTAGATGAGATTGGGTATGTTGACTAAATTCTTCTGCTTTCAAACTTTTTTGGTAGATGTATTTGATTTTGGTAAAATTAGCATTATATATGTTTGGGTTGTGGATAGAATATATTGGGTATGAGCTTGACTAATATTTATTTATATAATGATTAAAAAATGATGGGATATTATATAATATTATAATTAGAAATATAATGTGTGGAGAGAAGAGAAATTGTGGATGTCATGAATGAGTGCAGCAGGAAAGGTGACCCAAACATTGATTGGTGTTATTAAATATTGAGTGGTATATTAATAAGGATTCTCTTTTGTGTCCCCTCTTTCTTTCCTAATTGGGATTGCTTTGCCTTTCAAAACCCTAGTCTTGCCTCCTTGTCTCTCTTCTTTATTTTACATATTATGTTGTGTTATGTACTGTCTCCATATCAAATGGTTTGTTTGTTTGTATTGTATATATCCATAAATTATTTTGGCTGCCAACCTATCTAAGTTTTTAGTTTTGTATTCGCACCTTAATTATTTTCGTGCAACATTTGGATGTAAAGAAATTTATAAAGTTAATTTCTAATTGGAAGATTGAATAAATTAATAGCCTTTTTATTTTTCGTTTTTGCTTCTCTTTCTTTTTCATTTTTGTAAGAATAGGATTGATTAGTGAACATTTTAGGGTTTTTTTGTATGAATAGACTAAATTGAAAAAATGTTTACAATATTAGGCAAAAAGATATATATTTAACAGGGATAGGTAATACTTTTTATATGGTATAATTAATATTAATATCTTAAATATATATGATGAATATTGTTTATATTGTATATTTGACTATAGATATCAAATATTTTCAAATTTGCCTTAATCTGTAATTATTTTGTGAAATTAGACTATCCATCACAATTTTCCAACATTTTATTAAGGGAAAATGTTGTTTTTCTTTTGCTTGCTTAAAGTATAGTTTGTCTCCATATTTAGAGAATTACTCAAGCTAGCTAGCTTTGCCTCATACACTTTGTTCTTTGTAATTATTTAATGTTTAATATTTACATTGCAACTACTAAGTTATGAGTATTTTTTTAGTTCAACAAATGTGAAGCATTGACGATTGGAACCTATAACCTCCATGAAATAACACATACGAGCTATGGTTTGAATGTAACTTTCGAAGATTGTTGGGTCAAAATAATGTTATGTTGTCAAATTAAACCTAATATACAAAAGAAATCAAGATCATGAAAATTTCCTTCGAATCTTCCTGTCACAAGTTTCTTAGAGCTATTAGATTATATATGTGTCAACGTGCCTCGTGTGTTATTTGTGAAACTTTAGGAAGCTAGATGGTGACACTAGGCACACTCCAACCTTCCCTTGGAGAATTATGAAATAATAATAATGATGTGAATTTAAAAGCCCAATGGGTCAGGCTAACAAAGCCCGAAACCAATGATTTCTTTGAGACGGGCCCAAATTAATATATGAACATTGCTTTATAAAAATGAGCATTTACCACTCAAATTACATTCAAACGAGTTATTACATCCATATTGTTAAAATAATTATTTATTTTTAATCACTTAAATTATTTGTTGTTGCAACTTTTTTACAAAAATATATATCTAAACAAACTATTACTACCAGTCAAATTTATAGTTACTCAAAATAACTCGTCATCCAAAAATCGTCATCCATTTGGTTCAAGAAAATCAAAGGTCACTGCCACAAACCCCAACTTTAGAATAGGAGCCACTCTTATGGACGAAATTAAAGCAGACAAGATTTGGATATGAAATAGAGAGCTAGATTCTACTAAATATAAGTATAAATTAATTTTTATGTAGGTGGTTACGATGGATATAGAACTATCATCAATGTAGTATATACATCAACTTTATCTATGAGATACAGACTTGTACCCTTTTCTCAGCATATACAAGTTTTAGATTGGATTCATTTATGATATCGATTCCTTATTCTTTTCTCCCCAAAAAAGTCAAACATCATATTACAAACAAGGATAATATAACTTCAAACCCAAAAAAGGCTGCTTAAATCATAAAACCTTTACTCCTGGTTTGATTTGTCGTTTGAAATGTTGGGATTTGGATTTGAAATCCGAGAGTTTGAAATCAATTATTTGGTAAATGTAAAGAATTCGGGAAATTTGATTCCGGAGATTTAGAATCCAGGGATTCAAAACAATATTCTTTTTATTTTGGGTTATCAATACAACAAACCAAACACCGTAATCAAGATTCTGAGAAATTTAAATACGGTACTGATGCCGGGGAATCTGGATCTCAACCTGCAAACCAAATAAGGTCTTAAGCCAGTTGGTAAAAAGATTAAAGAACTGAGCATTGAGCAATGCTAGCACAGCTTAACATACCATTCAGTTTATAAGCAACATGAGAAGTTACTGATACAATCTACACAACAGCAGAATCAGAATGTACAAAGTTTTAATTGTTTAGCCATGGCTCGTGTTAATCGCTGTTGGAGCTGCCTAATAAGATCAAACAAATATAGCTTCTTTATCTTTACCCATGCTAACTAAGTCATATACTGCCTCGACATCCATCTCTCCTCGAATCTTTCAATGGAGTGGGCGGAATAAGACGCCTCAGGGACGTTGAGGGAATCGGGCTCAATGCCATAATCTGTTAGCGGCCGGTGTTCAAGAACTTCATCGTGACTTTTCACGAAATCAGGAATCTCAACCTCTCCCTTCTTTATATCCTCTGAGAGGTACTGAAGGCGGCTTATATACTTGATTTTCCAGTACAACCTGCCCAAAAGAGAATAAATCTCAGAACAAATCACACAAAATATATTTTTTCGTAACGTTTTCTAACCATCAGTTACTAAAAATATAGACCATTAGAAGAAAAAGATAGCACAAAATTCCAAGGAAACAAACGCTCATACTCAGTCATACCCCCTGTTCTCTCTAGTTTAAAAATGATAGTTTCTAGTAAGCTCTTTTCGCCCGAGTCAGTTTATGTGCACCTCAATTACTCACATGGGACAATTGTTGCAGCCATCCATATTTGATTGTCAAAGTAATTTATAAGAAATTAATTCCTACGTAGCATTATAGATTAAATCCATAACCTCTAAGCACATTTTCATTTTCTAAGACTAATAATTTCTAAGGGCTACTATGTCGGTTCATGAAGAATTATTTTTTATTTCTTCAATTTTATCTGAATATAAAATATTGCATCAATTTTCTTGCAACCTCTCCTACAAACATCTCATATTCAAACAAGGTTTCATAGGAACATATTCAAACAAGGTTTCGTACAACCTCTCCTACGAACAACCAATTTAAACAAGGTTATCTGATATGATCCAGGATCTAGATCATATCGAATATAAACTATTTTATAAATAAATAAAGATAAAGTCCCAAGAACC